>AYEL01092353.1:0-107594 GCA_000484575.1 Olivierus martensii | reverse complement strand
TCAATGTAGGCAGCACGGTATGTGGATTGGAAACTGTAGCCGATCATGATTTCCGGTTTCCAGCGCCTAGTTGAAAGTGACAAACATTTTGGCCGGAGCTGTACCTGTTAAGTTAAAAATAAGCTTAACAGGTACATTTATGAAAAAGTTAGTCCATAGTCCGATTAATTGGTTCCTCTTTCTTACCAGACTAATTGAAATCAGACTGTTCAAGGTACATAATCTATGGGAAAAATTATAATTGGTTCCACGAAATTTTTGATTTGTTTATATGTTTTTTAAATTGTAAATTCATACATTAATAATTATTTCTTTATGCATTAAACATTAAAATCTTTATAAAAGACTTATAATAGACAGTAGAAGAGGACAGAAAGTGGGTTCGACCCCATAAAGACGAATAGAAAAGAGGGCTTGCCCAGCAGGTGAACGCATTCGCTTTCTCCAAGTCAGCCATTCGGCACCATTCCACACGCAGAGTGGATCTCTGCGT
Organism: Olivierus martensii; assembly: GCA_000484575.1. Taxonomy (NCBI): domain Eukaryota; kingdom Metazoa; phylum Arthropoda; class Arachnida; order Scorpiones; family Buthidae; genus Olivierus; species Olivierus martensii. Next base: position 107,101 of record AYEL01092353.1, on the reverse strand, counting down.
AAGGAAACAGCCAGGCTGGTAAGCGACAGAGCGAGTGTTTTATAACTGGCAATAAAAGTCAATTTCAAGCATATGGGTTTTGTTGAATTGGGCAAACTGGCGTAAAGCGATTGCGACCAATCACTAAGCGCTTAAATGACTTACTCAGAATTCAAACGAGTTTGATTTTGAGCAACAAGTCTGTTCTTGTGGAAATTTATGATGAATTCCAGCAGCATTAATAGAGAACTTTTGATTTCAGAAGTTCAAAGCAGACCTGAATTACGGCAAAATACGCACAGTTACAATTTGGCGTTAAACCAGACTCACATTTTCTTTTTTGCACTCATGATTGTTAATAAAACATTTAAGTCACTAAACAATCAAATATGGAATTATAACTTAAAAATTATGCAATTGATCGAGTAATTCACATATGCACTTGAGAGGCCAGGTACTATAACAAACCTTGTTAAGATAAATTTGGCAGCACTAGAACAGCTGCCTGCTTGTCTCAGCTCGTCAAAAAGTGGCTATTCGAGTTATATATAGATAAAAGTTAGCAAGCACACTTACATTTCATATTTATTCTAAAAAATAAAGCAAATAAAAATTTTTTTATTAACAATTACAATCCAGACTATAGTGAAGCCCGGACTATGCAAGGTATTGCTGTACATATATAGGGTGGAAGAAAAGTCTGTATCCCTCCAAATAACTTAATAACTATCATAGATTTCAAAAATCTGTTAATGCTAACAAATAGGAAGCCATGATGATGACTGGGCTATCTGATGACGACTTCAAATGAGCTGATTATGCAAATAAGGATATTTACAAATCCTATCTCAAACTGTAACACAGGGAAAAATTTCCAATTATAAACTTGTTCAGCATTCAATTCTGAACACATTAAAAAAACTTCATCAAAATCGGATGAACAGTTCATTCAAAAATGAAACGAAAACATTTTTACATGCAAAGGGTTGACACTTATTTCTGACATGTAAGTAACAAACCAATACCAGAACATAACACCCCAAATCAATAAATTAAAAACAGAGCCTAATCAACAAGCAAAAACCAATCAAAGATGTGCTCAAAATGTCTTCCACCAGCATTGAAGTACAGTTGAAAATGATGTTGGATGGAGTTTCTCACAGCCTTGAGCAGCAGCAGAAATCTCTGCACAAACAGTAATAATATGGGTTTCGAAGATTTTCTAATGCAAGAATGAATCTATTATGCAAGAAAGAAAATTGTTGTGACCTTATCAATTATCATTTGTGGGCAAACTGATCTTGGGCTTTTATATGATAGATCTAAGTGCTTCATTTTTGGGAGAACTATTCATCCAATTTTGATGAGGTCTTTTTTATTGTGTTCAGAACTGAATGCTGAACAAGTGTATAATTGGAAATTTTTCTCTGTGTGTTACAGTTTATGAGATAGGATTTGCAAGTATCCTCATTTGCATAATTAGCTCATTTGAAGATCATCAGGTAGCCAACTCATAACTTCCTATTTGTTGGCATTAACAGATTTTTGAAATCTATGATAGTTATCAAGTTATTTGGAGGGATACAGACTTTTCTTCCACCCTGTATACAAACAAGAGGTGTTTCTCAGGTTACAAAATTTGTTTACAAGTTCTGTTCTGTTAATTGAAAATTATTTTTATATTTCACTCAGAAACGAGAAACTACTATACATTCTATTCTACAAGTTTACTAAAATATACTGTATTTTCCACTTTTAAAATTGTGCTGAATTTATTTACTCAAAAGGGTGTATTTTCAATAAATACATTTTTTTGATGTATAACACTTATCACCTCTTCTCTTTTGATAGTGGATGATGATCCTTTTACAAAAAAACTTATTTGTAAAAGCTGGATTAATAAAATCAGGATTAAATTTTTTTAACTCATTCTTTTATTATTCTTTATTGTTTTGTTCATTTAATGTGACTTTAGTGTGACTTATATTAAGCAGTGTTGGATTTCTCTAGATTTATAGTTTGTGAAACTTAATATAATGGCTGCTCCGTAGCATCGTTATTTTACAGTCATTGGAGAAGCGATAAACAGTCGTTCGTTATTACATGAACATTCGCTACTTTAGTTCAGCCTTGCAAAATTTGTTCTATATACGTTTGATGACCTCATTTATACCACGTGATTGATCTAAACGATTGCTCGTTCACAAATGTCTGCATTCAACCTTAGGCCCCTAATATCATTAAATATTCTATCCACTGGCAAATGATTGTAAAAGAAAATTCAGTTGTATTTCTTGCTCAAAAGTGTGATGTCAGTACATGGCAGATCTAAAATCCATTCAGTTAAGCTAAAATGAAAGATTTTTTGAATTAATGTATAATTATCATCACTATTATCACTAGATATTGTAGTGATGTTACAAATATGACTGAAAATATTTCTTCATTTTCCCATATCCTTTATGTACCTGAATCTGTCAGGTAATAAATCTAATCTAATATTTTTGGTAATATATAAATATAGAAAATAACAGCAAGGCCTTTGAGAATATTTATAAATAAAAGTATAATCTGTCTGGGTTTGAAATCTTCTTGCACCCAACTTTATATTTTTCATGTCTATTACACATTTTATTTACCTGTTTATTACTATCTGTTAGTCTTAGCAATGATCAATCTATGTGTGGTTATCGTTGCTTGGGAGAAAGATAATGTTTAGTCTTAGTGAGACTTTACCACATTAATTCATACACCCTCTCGAACACCTGCACGATATCATAGTGCCCGCATAGTCCCGTCCAGGATGCTAAGGTCGCGATTTCGTCTACTGCGCTAAAGAAGTCCGACATGCGTTGATTCGGTTCACCCGAAAATGTGGGTATCATGCCGGTAAAGGCAAATGATCCCATGGAAGGCGTCTCCGTACGAGATACCGTTGGGTCCTGCATCTCGCTAGTCATCTTGAAGTCAACAGGATTTTCCTCCGCCACTTTTATCGTTCTTAGGGCCTCTATTAATTACTTTTTAACTCTATTAATTACTTCTATCCCACTTCTGACACCAGTGTGAGGCCCGCACAGCCTGCAAGATATCAAATGAGCAGTTCTCAACAGGCTGATGGCCTATAAGCGGCGTGAGACGTCCGTAAGGATGAGTGGCGAGAGTTAGGACACAAGGACGGACTCGGAGACAACGTTCGTGAAACAAACATCTTCCTTTATTGAGGAGAGAGATTTAGTTACAGTAAATACAACCGACAAAATTTGTCGGAGGACAAATACCTCTTGATACACAACAAAAAAAAAAAAGGTTCTCCACTCCGTGAGGTTGATCGGGCGTTTTCTTAATTTTTCGTCGATGTAGACTGGTCCTCTCCTCGGAGGCGGCTAGGTCGATGATCTCTGGATGGGAATGCAGCGGATGGGACAGCTCCGGGTCTCGGATGTTGGATGGCCAAGACAGAGAGCAAGAGATGGAGAGAGTGTCTTTGATGGCAATGTTGAATAGCCAAACTGGCGAAGCTAGGTCGATGATCTCTGGATGGGAATGCAGCGGACGGGACAGCTCCGGGTCTCGGATGGCGATGTTGAATAGCCAAACTGGCAAATGTCTCACTGTTGGTAAATCATGGGAGTGATCCGAAAAACGTCCGTACTCTATCGAGTGTAGAATCCGACTCCCCGATCAATTCTCCCAATTTCCCGTCTTTTCCTCGGAGAAATAATAATAAACCGACAAAATTTCGCTCCCAGGACCGAGGGAGGTTGACCTCGCGACTTTTACCACATTAATTCATACACCCTCTCGAACACCTGCACGATATCATAGTGCCTGCACAGTCCAAGGTGTTTATTATTGTTGAGGGGGATAGTGGAGATCGGGTATTCGGTACCAGCCGGACAGAGGCCACTCTCACCCGATATCGACATTAAAATTGTCAACTTATCCGTCCTGTCCAGTAATGTGATATATGCTTTCCTAGTAGAAATGAGTTACCTTAACTCGCGGGAAAACGAATCTCATAGGAAATAATGGGTGAACGGGGAGATAACCGATTCTATCGGTTTCTGTTTTCCATTGCTAAGTTACGATCGGGTGAGAAGTGACGTTTACATGCAACATATTAAGAAAGTTTCTCAGCACTGATACAGACAATTAGTTAACACACAATGTCTCACAAGTAATCATGTCTTGACTAGAGTCCGACATGGCGCTTTGCCTCGGAGTTACTCCATGCACACATAGCTGTACCATGAATAATAATAATAATAATAATAATAATAATAATAATAATAATAATAATAATAACAATAACAATAAGAGAGCCACATAATCGAACAAAAGAAATTGTGAGGGTTATGTGATTCAACAAAAGAAGAAAACAGAATAATTAACAGTACTTAACAATATTACTAACGAAAAACATCACATACAAAATGATGATCAAGACCAAAAATAATCATAGTTATCATAAAGAACGAAGATAAGAGGACTGTACTGGAAACCACATCGAAAATAATCTTTATTCAGGTAACAATTACAAATTTATAACCTGGGTTATTAGGTCTGTATAAAGTCCAAGAAGAGTCACCTTGAGACCCAGACTGCCTGTCTTTGGATCGACAGGGAGTAGATGGTCAACGATATAAAAACCCCCTGAACATAGGGTAGTTTTTTTTTCCCAATTTCCTACGGTGGTCTTCCTAGTCCATCTCAGTCTTCTTCCTGTTCATCCCGTCCATCGATGCTGTTTCCTTCTGAGTCCGTCCATATTTTGCTGCTAAGTTTTCCTTCCTGTTCACCTATCAGCGTTCACCGGTCAGTCCCCACTGAGAACTCTTTCCACTTTCTCCTGAGGCTTCATCATCATTGTCATTCTTCATTTTCTCTCTTGCTGTAGTCAAACTCCTCTTATACTTCAGCGCTAGAGATTAAATCAGTCATTGATAGACCATCAACTGTCTAACCAACATCAAGACTTCAACAATAAGGTATTTGTCCTCCCAGATATGTTAAATGACCAATATATATATATATACGATTATAAAAGAGTCTTTCTCACATTAAATATAAATTGTTATTATTATTAACTTGTGTGTGGTCTGACTTATTTGTCTACTGGTTCTCCTGCCCCATTCTTACTCATACCACAACTGTGTTTACTCAGCCAGATTAACTGTGTTGTTGAGAAACATACAAACCCAACTGGTGTCAGAAATCCTGACTTAGGCATTAAGGCTCAAACCTGTGCCTGACTGTCCTGAAGGCCCCACAATAGATATTTTGTTTCTAATAAATTAAATCTTTAACTTTTATTATGGTAATTATATTTTGGTTACCAAAAAACTAAAATAAATATTTTTTATTTGCCTACCTATTTTTTTTTATTTTCATGCCAAAATTTTTTATCAATGGTGATGGCATGGAGAAATTTTGATATTCTTTGGATGGTATACAGAACCAAAACGTTGAGAACCACTGATCTAAAGGGATGTTATTTTGGCAATGGATTGAATTGGATTGAAGTAATGAGAACAACAGTAGCACACCAAACAGATTTAGCACTGATTTTTGATAAATTATTGCTTTTTATACATTTTTACTAAAGATTTGTCTCAGTGCCTTTTAAAAATGGCAGATGTTAAATATTTCTCTGTATTTAGTCATTCTAAGTCAATTTTTCAAAAAGTAATTAAAATATAATAATAATAGCATTTTCAAACAAAGGGGATAGATTGTCATAGCTCTTTCCTTAGTTAATATAATTTAACTAACCCATAGCCTAAGGTCATGTAGTTGACCTTGGATAGACACTGACAATAATTATGCTGGTCTACTAGTTACTTGTTTCAACTAGGGATTACACAAGAATTACTTTTGTAGTTGACCTTGGATGGACGCTGTTTGACAGTAATTATTCACCCCTCGTCAACAAATCTTTTGTTTCGACTGCAGATAACACAAAAATTACTGTATTGTTTAAATTTTTGTGTTATATTCAAAATATAGATAACACAAAAATAATTGTATTGTTTAAATTTTTGGGTTATATTTACAACACAAAAATAATTGTATTGTTTAAATTTTTGGGTTATATTTAAAATTTACACAAAAATTACTTTATTATTTAAATTTTTGTGTTATATTTAAAATATAGATAATATAAACAAACAATCAGCTGATTTTGAAATCCGTTGGATGTTTCCCGCCATAATCTAGAATGCAGACTTCCAGGCTGATCGTCAAGCGTGATATTGGTTGCTTTGCTTCTCTGATAAATAGAAATTTATATATTTTTAAATAAAACTAATTTATCGAATTTTGTGTATGAAAACAGCAAAATCATATTATTTAGAAAGGGCCAAACTTTCCCAAATTATAATTTATTGGATCAAGATATCTGTAAAAAAGAAGTACAGATAAACTAAGAAGGAAATGTGGAACATGATAGAGCAAGTCGGACAAACTGTTCTTGAATTTTTGGCGGTTCAAAGATCACAAATGTATTAATTGATTAGGATTAAATTGGAATTAAAGGGTTAATTAAAAATTTATTAAAATATCAATGTAAAATCAAATTTTTGGTTAATACAACAGAAATATGAAGAATATGATAAAATTTGAGATTTTAACCATTTTTTCTCGATTTAACCAAAAATAACAAAGTTATTGGGTTTTAAATTTTGTCTCGGCTGCTGAGTTGTAGGAGCGGTAAAGGTTAAGTTTGAATTTGCACTTCATGCAATTTGAAAAAGGAAAATACGTTTTCTTGGGAAAAGTACCTAAAAATGAAAAAATTGGGAGACTAATGATTGGAAAAACATTTCTGCACCCTGATTTTTTTCAGAAATGTTATCTATTAGAGAAACAAATAAAGTACTTCAAATATATTATCAACATTAGTATCTCTATACTTCCCTCTGATTAACAATATTTCTGAAAAAATGGAAAATAGAATATGTTTTCTGACCTTTAGTCTCCCAACTTTTACATCTTTAGATACTTTTCCATGAAAATATATTCTTTTTTTTTTTTTTGACTGGGAGCATTTTTCAATAAGTTAATAATCAAACATTTAACAAATACTCATTGGTTTTTTTTTTTTTTTTTTTTGACTGGGAGCATTTTTCAATAAGTTAATAATCAAACATTTAACAAATACTCATTGGAAAAAAATCATATAATTGCCAATATAAAATTAAAAAAATATATATTTCTGAAAATAATAATATATAAAAAATAATTTCATCATCATAAAGAGAGATGTTTATTTCATCAGATGAAAAATTTCAAAATTTTTGATAAAAAAAGAGAGAGAAATTTTAATAGGTTTACAAATATCAATTAAGTTTAATTATAGATATTTGCTGAAAGATACAGGTTTGTGCATTCTGTAGTGGGCAGCAGTAAATAGGTTATAATGTATGTCCATTTATTGCTGCCTAATGTTTTAAGATGTGCCTTACAATTTTCCAATTGAAACTTATTAACTGTACTATACAGAGCAGAAGTTATGAGATAAATGACTTATTTCCAGAAGTTAAAGGTTGATCAAACCATGGAAATTGACATGCCACCAATACTATTGGCTTATCTGATTAAATTTTTGATAACCTGAATAGTTTTCATGTTATTCCAATGAATCATTTTAAATAATCATTCTATATACATAATAGAAATTGCAGGACTGATACATATGTTTATTAAATAAAGTATTTCAATAGATGAAAATCTATTAAATATAGATTTAATTATATTTAAATAATGTTTATATGTAAACAGACAATTTTAGCATGGCTGTCCAAATAGTGACAATTAATATTCCAATTTGATGACATAATCTAGTTCCTGAAAACTTAATTATCAAAACAATAATTTTATCAATAATGCTTGCCAAACTTTTAACAAAGAGGAAGTGGCGATCAAATTAAGATATTAATAATATGTGTAGAATGATCTTAATCTTTAGCGCTCCACTGCCTGCTTTTCCGCTCCAATGCCTTGGTAGCCAAGACAAGCGTGCACCGTCGTCCACTCCAATGACTTGGTAGCCAAGACAAAATTTAGAACTTAATAACTTCATAATTTTTGCGTAAATCGAGAAAAAATGTTATAGAATCTTCAGGTGATAATCCAAATAAATTTTTGTTGCAAGTAGCGGTTGGTTCGACAAATTCAGGAAGCAAGAACTCTGGTATTTGCAGAGTCGCTAGCCGTTAGGTTTAGCTGATAAGTAGATAGTATTGCATTCGTTCTAATCCGCGACTTTGCAGTACTTAGTCTAGAACATTTGACCACCAGACTAAGCGGTTTAGCTGTAGAATAGAGCCACGTGCCGTACGGGTCTAATCGTCGGAACACGGGTGAGTGTGTAGCGGCTACTCGCTTATCACAAAGACGATCAGTAGATATACTCCAGCCCCCAACTCCCGTTTTCCCCATAGGATCTTAACTTCAACTTTCGCGGATTCAACTTTCGTGCCAATTTTCGAAAACGTAACCCCCGCAAATGTTGAGGCCCTACTGTATTTAAAATTATTTCCAAAATTAATTATTTTTTTTATAATACTTCATATTTTAAGATACAATAGTAATAACCTTTGTTTATAATAATTTAATTATAGGCTTAACCTTTACTGCTCCAATACCTGGTGTGACCAGTCACGCCTCCACCCCTCCTGCTTTCCAATCACTGGTCACACCAGTCAATGTTTAAAACCCAAAAACTTCGTTATTTTTGCCTAAATCGAGAAAAAATGGTTTAAAATCTCAAATTCTATCATATTTTTCATACTTCTGTCGTATTTCTCAAAAATTTGATTTTACGTTGATATTTTAATAAATTTTTAATTAATCCTTTAATTCGAACCAATCCGAATCAATTAACACATTTGTGATCTTTTGCACCTCCAAAAATTCAAGAACAGTCGTTTGTCCGAATTTGTCCGACTTGCTTTATCATGTTCCACATTTCCTTCTTAGTTTATCCGTACTTGTTTTTTACATATATCTTGGTCCAATAAATTATAATTTGGGAAAGTTTGGCTCCTGTATATAATATGATTTTGCTGTGATCCAATAAATTATAATTTGGGAAAGTTTGGCCCCATGTAAATATGATTTTGCTGTTTTACACACACAAAATTCGATAAATTAGTTTTATTTAAAAATATATATATTTCTATTTATCAGAGAAGCAAAGCAACCAAAACCACGCTTGACGATCGACGCTGCAGTCGGCGTCCTAGATTATGGCGGGAAATATCCAACGATTTTCTAAAATTCGATAAATTAGTTTTATTTAAAAATATATAAATTTCTATTTATCAGAGAAGTAAATCAACCAATACCACGCTTGACGATCGACGCGGCAGTCAGCGTCCTAGATTAAGGTGGGAAATATCCAACGGTTTTCTAAATCAGCTGATTGTTTGTTTACATCAGTGGTTCTCGACTTTTTTTCTGTTAAGGAACACATTTTAATATTTTAAAATTTGGCGGCACACCTAAACATTTTAAATAATAATTTAGATTTAACAACAAATTTTCATTAACAGAATATTGTATTTATTCTTATTACATACAGATTACAGAGATACTCGTTCACGGGATCATTAAATGGCGATTCTTATTAAGTTATAGTGCCACCTGCTGATTTTGTTTTTTAAAGAAACTAATTTTAATTTAATTTTTTTCTTTAATTTTTAAATTATCAACAACAACAAAAAATTTTGGCTATGGCAGAAATTTGAGGGTTTGATTTTTCTAACGATACGCTGTTTATATGAATCGGTAGGACTGCAAAAGGGATATCCAGCTAACCATGTTTCACTATTAACATATATGATATATACATACATACAATTCATTCTTAATTTTTCGCGGCATGCCATCAAAGGTTTGGCGGTACACTAGTGTGCCGTGGCACAGTGGTTGAGAACCACTGGTTTACATTAATTATATTTTAAATATAACACAAAAATTTAAAAAATAAAGTAATTTTTGTGTTATCTGCAGTCGAGACAAGTAATTTGTAGACCAGGGGTGAATAATTATTGTCAAATAGCATCCATCGAAGGTCAACTACATGACCTCAGGCTATGGGCTAGTTACATTATGTTGACTAAGGGGATAGCCATGACAATCTATCCCATTTGTTTGAAAATGATATTATTATTATATTTTAACTATTTTTTGAAAAATTAATGACTTAGAATAACTAAATACAGAGAAATAATTATTATATATTTTTAATATTTTTTGAAAAATTAATGACTTAGAATGACTAAATACAGAGAAATAATTCAACATATAAAATTAATGACTTAGAATGACTAAATACAGAGAAATAATTCACTATCCTGTTTGAAAATGCTATTATTATTATATTTTAACTATTTTTTGAAAAATTACAATGCTGTTATTATTATATTTTAACTATTTTTTGAAAAATTAATGACAGAATGAACGAAATACAGAGAAATAATTCATTTGGAAAATTAATGACTTAGAATGACTAAATACAGAGAAATAATTGAATATTATTATATTTTAACTATTTTTCAAAATTAATGACTTAGAATGACTAAATACAGAGAAATAATTCACTATCCTGTTTGAAAATGCTATTATTATTATATTTTAACTATTTTTTGAAAAATTACGACTTAGAATGACAAAATAACAGAGAAATAATTCACCATCCGCCATTTTTAAAAGGCTCTGAGACTAATAGAGAAATAATTCACCATCCGCCATTTTTAAAAGGCACTGAGACAAATCATAAGTAAAAAACGTATAAAAAGCAATGTATCACTAAATCTGGCATACAGATGGCAGGATGATAGCGACAAAAAATCAGGCTAAATCTGGCATACAGATGGCAGGATGATAGCTACGTGTACAAATTACAGCATACAGATGGCAGGATGATAGCTACGTATACAAATTATAGCAATATTTTATTAAAATAAATAAATTTTCAACAAAGTAGACATTCTTATACATAGTAATACTCCTTATAAAATAAAAAGTATTTTATCACACATTATTTTAAGAAAATAGGCAAAAAATGGCTAATAAACAATTATTTTAAACATTTGTGTAGTAGAATACTGTATTTCATCTGTCAACAATTATTTTAAACATTTGTGTAGTAGAATACCGTATTTCATCCACAAGAGGGATAAATAGTTAGGAATACCGTATTTCATCCGCGAGAGGGATAATACAATTGTTTGTTTACACAAGGTCAGGACAAGAAAAATGGCTAATAAATAATTATTTTAAACATTTGTGTAGTAGAATACAAAAAATGGCAAATAAACAATTATTTTAAACATTTGTGTAGTAGAATATCATATTTCATCCGCAAGAGGGATAATACAATTGTTTATTTACCACGAGGTGAATTTCATCCGCGAGAGGGATAATACGATTGTTTGTTTACACGAGGTCAATTCATCCGCGAGAGGGATAATACAATTGTTTGTTTACACGAGGTCAGGACAATCCGCGAGAGGGATAATACGATTGTTTGTTTACACGAGGTGAATTTCATCCGCGAGAGGGATAATACGATTGTTTGTTTACACGAGGTCAATTCATCCGCGAGAGGGATAATACAATTGTTTGTTTACACGAGGTCAGGACAATCCGCGAGAGGGATAATACGATTGTTTGTTTACACGAGGTCAGGACAGCTAATAAACAATTATTTTAAACATTTGTGTAGTGGAATACCGTATTTCAATAAACAATTATTTTAAACATTTGTGTACTTAGGAATACCGTATTTCATCCGCGAGAGGGATAATACAATTGTTTGTTTACACAAGGTCAGGACAAGAAAAATGGCTAATAAATAATTATTTTAAACATTTGTGTAGTAGAATACAGTATTTCATCCGCGAGAGGGATAATACGATTGTTTGTTTACACAAGGTATTGGATTACAGTCGGTGGTATCAAATTACAGTATAAATTGTCTTTTCCAACTAACAAAGTTTTATAGAATTATGAAGTATTTGGTATCATTAGATGTGGAATATCATCAAGAATGTAAATATATAAAATTTTTTTTTATCTGATGCCGAAATCACGAATAATTTTAAAAATTATATATTGTTTATATATGCCAATTAGGCCTAATTGCTTTTGTATTTTTTTCTTTTGGTCCTTAATCCAAAATTAAAAAACGATATCGGGACACAGTATATGGACAACAAAATCTAATTTTTTTGTGCAAAAAAGTTATGGCAAAATATCGAATATTAAGTATCATATTTCATACTCCTTGGAGAATAAAAGAAAGTTTTTTTTTTTTTAAAAGAATGAGCACTAAAGGTTAATATATTATATACAAAAAATGAGCAGTTATATATATTTTTTAATTATTAATTTTAATTATTTGCATATTCTCTAAGATATCTGACAATTGTTTTCTTTATGGAAATAATGCGTATCTTTTGAAAAAATATATTCTGAGTTTTAAAATATAAATTAATGCTCAAAAACTTACTCATTTGCTCCTATCTTTTTCTCACAAGATACTTTATCTACTTTTTTTTCTATAGCCATTCTCCAGGAAAGACGATCATTAACCTATAAAAATAAAGTTTTTGTTATAAACTGTTAAGCTCACATACGGCATATTTAATCAATATACATTGGTATGTTGTGGAATGTTTCTCAGGTAATAAAAATTTTTAGAATCAAATTAAAATAATTGATATTGAACCCATGTAAATGAAAAATTCCTAAAAAAAAAAAAACTATGCAAATTTTAATAAGTTATTTGCTTATTTTAATACCATGCATGAAGTTAATTCTATATATATAAATAATGAAAATGGTTCAGATAATAAAAATCCTCAAAATAAAAATTAAGCATGATAAATCTAACATGAACTATAGTATATTAAGTAATTGTATAGGAATACAGTACAACTGCTCATCAATATTACCCGATTAATTATCTTTAGGTCATCTTCTAAATAAAAGATAAAATATATTCATATATTCTGAATTACAACCAAACTTTTTTGTATTAATGTCTTTGAGTGACTATCATCATCAATACTTGTGCAATTCCGATAAACTTATTAAACAAACTCGTAAATTAAGAACTACTAAAATTCATTAATATATAAGCCAAATGCCCCCAAGAGGAATACATAAAATATGTCAATACAGATAGGGAAAAACGCTTTTATTATTTGTGTATATATATTTATTAACTATTTTCTATAATAGTATAGTGTTGCAAATTTTCTCATTTAAGTAATTATTTTTATGTAAAATTAAAATTAATTTCGGAATTTCACTTCAAAAATGTATATCAATTTATATTAAGATTAATTTTTTAGCTAAATTTAAACTCTAAATTTTTGATATGTGTAGTATTCTTGATAAAATATAATTAGAAATCATATATCAAAAAATGGGAAATTATTCAAAATAAATTTTCTCTTAAATTCGTTTGCTTGAATGCTATTAAATATTAAATTTAATGGAAATATTTTCTTTCTTAAAATAATTCATTAATTTTTTGAATTGTGATTTATTTTTCTGTACATTAAGTTTCAATGTGTTTAATCAATTTAATTATTTTATTATTGATATCAATCTGATATCAATAACAAAACAATTAAATTAACTTTTTACAGTTAAAAAAAAATTCTGAAATTATGAGTTCCTGTATATTTTAAATATCGCGCACGTATTTCTAAAGTGACACAAGTCAAAAACTTGCATTTTTATGTTGGCACCATTTTATGACTTGGGAAGCAATCCTCCATCATCTTTTGAAACCATTTTCCTAAAAAATGGTTTCAAAAGATTACAAATTTTTAAAAAAATTATTAGTTATATAATGGTTTTTAGTACAAATTTTGAAAAAATTATTAGTTATATAATGGTTTTTAGTTAAGCTGATTTCGTAGTTTTTCCAATTTTCTCAAAACATTCGTTTTTGACTTGTGTCACTTTAGAAATACGTGTGCGATATGATAACTGAAAGCTGAAAGGATTAATATAGTGTTTCTATTCTATATTCTGTTTCTATTGTAGTGTTTCTGTTTATATTTAACAAATAACTGATATTTATAAATTATCACACTTAGACCCTATATAAATATATTTAAAGGAAACTGAATGTATAAACAAATAATAAAATTAAACTATTTAATATAACAAAATTATATTAGAATTTTATTTACAGATCTGATAAACTATAATTTCAATTTTTTTACCGGTTTATAATCTGGTATTCCATCCGAGATATTTAACTTTGCTATTTCTGCTTTGAGATTTCTTCGGTGCAATGGCTTTGTTATTCCAACAGCAGTCAAATCCTAAAGAATTTAAAAATTGATAAACATTACAAAGTTTGCTGTTGCATTCGTTAAAAAACTTACTTAACAATTATACACTATAGGAGAACTTACTTCTGGTGTCATGCGAGACACAGTTGGCATATCGTACCCGGCTTGTATGAAAAGTGGAAAGTACTCTTCGAAGTGAACGCTGCTGAGCCAAGACTTTAATATTTCATTATCCTTAAAAATAAAAAAGTAAAACTGTTTCACAGCTATAATCAAATGGATTTTATTTATGCAGTATTTTAAAATCTAAATTTGATTAGTTTTACGGTGATATATTGCGATTTATTAATCATGCAATTAAATAATTAAAATTCAAAAGAGAAATACAATATTAAAATTCTACGGAAACGTAGGCTAGTTGATAAAATTAAAAATTTTGTGGGATAAAACTACGCCGTAATGGTAGAAACCTCGTTTCACTGTCATAATTCCTGCCAAAATATAATAGCACAAACAATATCGATCGAACGAGAGGTCACAGGAACTTGCAGTCAACTAACTATTAAGCAGTCGGCGCAATAGCATTGGCACGGAAACCAAACGTAGCATCAGAAGTCTTTTTCTAATCGTTGCACTTTACATAAAATTCGGCAAAGAAAAGATAATGGCATTAAATTATCATAAAAGTTTTATCGTCTTTTTTTTGGATTGTCCAAGATATGACAAACTTTGGAAAACTGTTCTTCTCATAAACTAAAGTAATAAACTCTGCACGAAGAATAAATAATAATTCAGTACTATATTCCTGATATGTCAATGAGAGATTAGAAGTTTGTTATAAATTCAGTTTTAATCTGCTTCCTATTTTGATAAATCGTGCACGGTCTCGGTAAATTAACGTTCCTGAAAAATTTTTCATTTAAAATCGATCATAACTTTTCTTTTAGACTCGGAGTTACGTTTCGGACGACGCCGAGGTTTAAAATTTCCATCAGTTACACCACCAGAATTATGGTAGAATCATAATCGTATACAAGCCAATGACTGCCCTAGATCCGAAAGAATACGATCAAAAAAAGCTCATTCTGATACAAAAGTATTCGAAAACAGTCCCCATTACATTAGCTATTTTTGGAATGTTTTTCTTTAAAAGATTTCCGATTTATATTAAAAAAAAAAAGAATTCAAATAAAATAAAAAATAGCTATCTATAGTGGAACTCTAATTTAAATATCGAAATATGCTCCTACTAATAAAGAATCCAATAAGTTCAGTTTGAGCTACAAAATTGATATGGTCAGCAATTTTATCGTCAACGATTTTTTAAGAGAAACAACTAAGTGAAAACGGAATCTGAAATAAACATCAACGTTAATACTTAGAATTCCGGCAGACCGACTACTATTACAGTAATAACGTTTCGGGATATCACGTTTCTACTTCGTTTTTCGAATATAAATATTCATTTCCTGTCAACTGAAGAGCTAGAGAAAAAAGGGGAAGATAAAATTTTCAATTTCCTTTCGTCAAATTGAAGAAGAATTTGGGTATAAGAAATCACTTCCGCACTTACTTTAGTGCATTTTTTTATCAAAAACAATTCTCGGGTCACTTGCCCAACGATTAAATTTTCTAAAGGAGAAAACGATTGTATGTCAGTGACTTCCAGCAGTAGGTCAGCACCCTAAACAGACATTGACCCTTACCTTCCTGTTAAAGTCGATTGCTTGTCTCTTCGACATGACGTCATGCACTTCATTTCCTAGCGAAGATTTGGCAACTTCTGCCCATTTCAACAGCAGATCACGTGATAGCAGCAAACGAGAGAAGTGACGACAGACGACCAGCATCCGAGTTGGAATTGGCAACGTCTGCTGCCGCTTTAGTCGGTATCGTTTAAAGCCGAGCGATTGGTCGCCACTCCCGAAATCCACCAATAAGCAAGAAGGAAACGAAGAATAAAAGAATGATCTGGGAAGTGTTTAAAGGTGCCGAATTGACGGCAAAGCAATCCTAGCCATCTTGATCAGTTTGCTCCGTTACGCATCGTTTAGTTATAATTTATTTGATATTAAAACTTTTTACTTTCTAAATTCGATTTATTAATCTAATTCAGTTAAAATTTTAAAATACTTTTTTTATAAATTCATATTAACAAAACAACGAGATAGAACATACAGCAACAAGATAAAAAAAAGGATCAAACTGATAAAAGTAAATATACTCACAGGCACACTGTGAACCAGCATTTCTGCAACGTTGAGGCAATCTTCCATATTAGCATTAAAGACTTGGTTGGAATCAGAACTGTGGACAGATAATCTTTGCTGTGTATTCTGTAAGAAATTAAAGGATTAAAACAATACATTTAGAGATTTATATAATGATTAAATGATAGATAAAAGGAAATTATCGTTTTAATTTTAAATTTTGCTTTCATTCTCTGGGCATTTCCTGTTTACAAAGTTATTTAATAAAATAATAAATGATTTAATTTTTAAGCAGCCACTTAACCATACTTGATGTACTTCAGTAAAATATTGAATTTAACTCTTAGAGAAGTTTAAGTGTCTGGAATGTTTGGATGGATATTCTTGCTTTCATAATATTTTTAAGCAGCCACTTAACCATACTTGATGTACTTCAGTAAAATATTGAATTTAACTCAAGAGAAGTTTAAGTGCCTGGAATGTTTGGATGGATATTCTTGCTTTCATAACAGGAAACTAGATATCAAACGCATAGGGACTATCTATATCGGACGCAAAAATCTGAATCTTGAAATTCCAGATTTTTTAAATCAAAAAATTAGTTTTCCCTATTTAATATTTTCTCAATGGAAAGATAATCACGTCTAATTGCTCAAATACTACTTTATTATTATAATTTATTTTAATAAAACCAAAACGTTATAATTACATTTATAGATTGAGTTTGATGATAATTAATTCCAATTTACTAGTTTTTTTTTTTATAATTTTGATGTAGTGTATACTTTGCATTTTTATTACATAAAACTAATTACAGACTTCCTTATTTATTATTTAAAGATGCATTTTTATAATTTTATTTGGGAGTAATTTCCGAGTAATAAATGCATCAAATGACTCTGCGCTACCTTAATTTCTGAACATGGTATCGAAGATCTTCCACTATCCACACTGGCGGTACTATGTCGAGATAAGCATCCAACACTACTCCCACCGGGGCTTTCACGTCCTGGGCTCGCTTCTATTTCGATCCCTTGGTCTTCCATTTGTGAATCAACTAATAAATAATCTTCAATAATCAATACATTTCTAAACACTAAATTATATAGTAAACGTAAAATACCTGCAGAAATAGTTGCATTTGCTGAAGAATCTGCTTGAACAGAGTTCTGTAAGAAATGATGCGTAAATCCTGTAGTTCTTATCAGAAACACGAGATAGTCAAGTGTAATATTAATTTACGTCTAAAAAGAAATGCTTACCTCAGCACCGGCATTGGTAAATGTTCTTCCATAATCGATTTCACCTATAATTGATATAATGCAGAGACATAATAAGAACGGTTTCGCGTAAATGAATGACAAATTTGTCATAATTTAATTCCATCTACTAACATTGTGTTTTAACTAAACTGTTTCTATTGATGGTGATGTTAAAGTCACTCGCAGATAGCGGGGATAAATCACTCAATCCAAATCGTTAACTCAGCAAGACAATGACAGATTTACTATATCCCCGACCAGAAATGCAGTTCCAGCTGCGACCTTCCTGCATCCAGCGATTGGAAATATTTTATTGTGTAGAAAATCCAACTGATATATTTTCTTTGTCCTTCTCTAAACTACTTTAACAATTTTCACTCGATACCTAATTGAATAAGCTACGATAATTTGTTTATTCGATAAAATGCAACTTCTTCGGAATTTTGCTTCCGAATAATTGACAGTCTCGTTTGGATTAGTAATAAGTTTCAGTTTTAATCACTGTTTCTATTATTAGGAAGAAAATATCTTTAACTTCATTAATTGATGAAAGGGTAATGAATAAAATTTTTAAGACGTAATCTAAGTTCAAACTTATATAATATAATTTTTACATAATAACGATTTCTGGTTTTTTTCCCTATATGTAAAAATTTGTTTTCATTAATTAAGCTTTATTTTGTATAAAAATCAAATTTAGTCGGGTAAAAAAAAAAAATATCATTCTGAGTAATTCATTTGAGTGGAAAGTGTACATGGAAAAACAAAGTGAAAGTTTATTTACAAGGTTAAGCAACTGATACAATTATCCATTTATGAGATAATCATACAGTCAATAAAGTATTATCTTTCGTATCAATAATGCTGGGAATGTCTCAAAGACGGTGACAAAACACGATAGTAAAACTGCTTCGGACAGACACGCATGCTGCGTTGACATTGGCAGTAATCCTCTGTCTGGACCAATGTAATTTGTCAGACGGAGAGGAGACAACAGAGGAATTTCATAATTAAGTCCTATCCCACCGACCAATATTTTTCAATTCCAAGTAGATTCTGAACGAATGAAATATAGTAAATGAATACAGTAGTGTACTTACCGGCCTGTTGACTAGATGTCTGATTGTCAGAATGCGTAAATGTGGATCGATTTAATATTCCTGGCACAACTGGCGGCGCAACTTTCTTAATTGTTGATTTCAGAGTTCCGAATTTTTGATTCCCCCCAACTGAAATGAAATAAAAAATTCTTTTAATTACATTAACTCAAATTATAAATTTAAAGCATAAAATATTACAAAATTTACATTTTTGTACTTTTTTAAATTTAAATCTTAATTAAAATTGCGAGTGTACCAATTAGTACGGTCGAATGACGCGTAAGTTGTGTAGTCGCAACGGCGCTTTTTTCTTTTTTCTTACTTGTTAGAATACAGTATTTAACACCCGCAACTGTGGTAAACATAGAGATCGATTGAGCAATCACAAAATGATCGATTCGTTATTATGACTATAGCAAATATAATAAAATACTATATTTATTCTAACAAATGGCAAACTTTCAGAAGGAAATTTGTGCAGTTTTAAATCTTAAAAAATATTATTTAGTTTAACTTTTTTCATCTTTTAATGATATAATTACAATATGAATACTACATAATAATATGCAATCTAGTACATGACAAAATACTATAATATGCAAACAACATGAAAATACCTGCAAAAATTAAATTATTCATGATGAAAATTAAACAAAAAACTATATACGGTTTAAAAATATATATTAAATAGCCCAATAAGTCCACATAAAATAAAAGTAGATGCGTCATTTATTAGAATAATACGTGACATATAAGTGTATAATACTTTTTCGTCTGTGTAAGTACAGACGAAAAAGTATTCATTACGAATAGAAGAGCAATAATGAATAACATGTTATTAGAATACCTTTCACAGAAAAAAATATATGATATCCATGAAAACCAACAAATATATATAAAAGTTAAGCCAAGTAGAATACTAAAAAATTAGGATATTTGTTATAATTTAGACGGAACTACTCGGTTGACGATTTAAGAAAAAGCAACAACGTCAACCATAATAGTCTCATCTAAATTGTAACAAATATCCTAATTTCTTATTTAACTCGCCTTATATTTCTATAAAATAAATGTTTTCGATTGAATAGAAAAGAAATTTTAAATGAAAAATCTAATTTTAAAAATTCTTTTCTCATTCTGCTTTAATCGACTTGTGATTATTTTTATGATAAATAATTTATATTTTATTTAATTACCATTAAATAAAAATATTCTGTCTTCTAAATTTTAATTACGGTTTATTTATGTTGGAATTGCAGTAATATAAGATATATCAATAATTTTACGAAACATTTACAGAGTTACAAAATAAATTATTATTTTATTTAATTAAATTATTTATACAAAATAAAATACCAACCGATATTTTTCCCATAAAATGAAATTAAGAAGTGACATTTGAAAAAGCGAAACGCTTCATTCGCAGGTATAAATCATTACTTTCGCCTAATCGATTCACACAACTACCAAGTAAATATTAAGCGGAAAGAACCGAATGATTTAGTATGCATTTCTACAGCAGTCGGTCGTAAATCGCTCTGAAACATTTTTCGCACACCTATTCGAGCTTACAAAATAAAACTGACAAAAAAAAAACATAACGACATTATAAAATAATTTAAGCAGTGGAAACTAAAAAAAAAGAGACAGCTGGATTAAATCAAACGAAACGGATATCAGGAAAAACTTTAGGAGTAGGAAAGTGAAAACTACTTCCTATTACA
This sequence comes from Olivierus martensii, assembly GCA_000484575.1. Lineage (NCBI taxonomy): Eukaryota > Metazoa > Arthropoda > Arachnida > Scorpiones > Buthidae > Olivierus > Olivierus martensii. The sequence continues at coordinate 86,502 of AYEL01092353.1, read as the reverse complement.
CTACATTTAGGCATTCATATATTAAAGATTTTTTTCAAAATATATATTTACTTATTAATATACATTTTGAATATTAATATAGATACTGCATAAAATAGTATTCTGAATAAAAACTTTTATATATTCCAAAACTGATATGTTTTCCAAATCGCACAAATCCTTAACATCTGTCCTAGTTGTGAACAGATTTTATATGCTGAAATATTGTAAATGTCTTTAGAATTTAAATATATTTTAGCAAGTATATCAAAGTTAAAACTATAAGCTTAAGATACATTCTTTTCTTAGCACTTTTCGACAATCCTGTCAAATGCGCTTATACTAGATTCAATCAATCCCGGATAAAATAACTTCGTAAGAAAATCCGATCGAATTCTAAGGTTTGTTGAAAAAAAAATGGTCTTATATCGGTGTATTTAATATGTCGCTTTGTCTGTGTATCAAAAGCTTCAATAGCAGCTGGTTCAATCAGTCACGATAACGAACGATGTGTTAGTTTACTGATTAAAAATTATCAGCAATTGATACATTTGGTAACATATCCACATAAGTATAACGAAATTCTAATTATGTTTATCATAATGATCAACTATGATATGTTAAAATTAGAAATTTTGTATAAATCCTGAAATAAAAATTAAGCATAGCACGAATTATAATTGATATTAATTTAACGTAGTATGCATATATGGTTTCCAGCAAAAACTCCAATAACAATTTCATATGTTTATTAAATATTAAAATTAAATAAGGAGTCAGGTATTAAATTCTTGATCATCAAGAGTGACTTAACCAAATACAGTACAGTAATCAATGATTCTAATTACAAGAGTCACTACGGCTAAAATTCACCTCGCTGTAACGTTAGTTCTAACTTGTAAGTAAAATATTATTAATCTGACAAGTATATTCGATAAATATATTCAATAGAACATCGACTGATAAATTTGAAGATTTAAATCCAATTGATAAAAGAAATAGAGCAATTTAAAAATTGCAAAAGATCGGCAAAGTGTCGTTTTTCTCCTCTTCCTCCTCCTCTCCAGAGACATCTCTATAAGTCGCATCGTTCAGCCGATGTCCATGAAAATTCGGATATAGGTATTTCTTAGATCACTTGGAGTTCCTTGAAAATTTCAGCACAATCGGATCAAAATAAAGGAAGGAAACGGGGTTCATTTTCCATAAACACTTCTATATATCGCCTCGTTTAACGGTTTTGACCAAATTTAGAATATAGGCATAATTCTCTGAAAATTTTTGCCCAATTGGGCTAAAATTAAAAGGTGTAGAAGAGGATGATTCTTTTTTTTTCTAGAAATGTCGCTATAAATTACATCGTTCAACTGATTTCGAACAAATCTGGAGTGTTATGTTATTTAAAGAATGCAGCCCAATAGGATCAAAATGATTGTAGTAAGGGGTCTTTTCATTATGAACTCTTCTATAGATTGTGTCGTTCAATCGATTTCGAGCAAATTTGATACATGCGAGTTTATTATTTTACTATTTCCTAAAAAATTTCGATTCAATTGGATTAAAAATAAAAAGATTATTTAATGATGTATTAATATAGGCCTATTATTGTTAGAAGGTCTCTCTCAGAAAGATAGTTTTAATCTAAAAAATAAGTGATATCTAGTCGAAAACAAAAAATAAGTATAATGTTAAGAAATTAGGCTAGTTGTTAAAATTTATATGCTCTTCTTGGTTGATGATTTAAGATAAAACAATAACGTCAACCAAAGTTGTATCGTCATCGGAGGAAAAAGCTCTTGCTATACCCTCCATATCAAAAAGCGAAGAAGAAGAACCAAAGTCGAACCAAAGTTGTATCGTCATCGGAGGAAAAAGCTCTTGCTATACCCTCCATATCAAGAAGCGAAGAAGAAGAACCAAAGTCATTATATCTAAATTTTAACAAGCATTCTAATTTCTTGGTACAGTACTGTACTTGGCTTATGTTTTAGTTAGATATTAGTTGTTTTGATCGGATTTAATTTACTCAAGCATGTTGCTTACATGGAAAATTGTGAAGATTTTATGAAAAGATGATTTTAAGAGAATTTTTATTCATTTTTTCGCTGAAAGGAAAAGCTGATGTAGATTTTTATTCCCTAAATTGTATTTATAATTATATATATTACCATCTAAAACTTAAAATATATTTACAACTCTTATTTACGCGAAAAATTTAGATAGTAATTCAGATTTATTTGTGCAGAAAAAACAATGGAATTTCTATATCTTAATTATATTTCATATTGAATTTTCACAAATCGCTTATCAATAAACGAAGTTCATATTTCAATCAAATGAACTTTTACTTTCATATTTGATTTCTTGATGTCATTGACATGTAACAGATCTTTTCAGAAATACTGGCAAAAAATCATTTTAATGTTTCTAACAGCCACCATTCTTGTTTCCAACAACGTCAATTGGTAACGAGAACATTTTGCAGTCTCAGCTCGAACTTGTAAAAAAATATCGATTTTTTAAACTGGGTAATTCAACATACCGGTTAAGAGTTAATCACGATTAAATAGACAATCACTATTTAAAATCCAGCAGATCGAGTACAAATGAGCAGTTAAATAAAGAGTTAGAGCATGCTTTTCCTCTATTTGATTCATTTAATGAGCTCTTAAGGAGAGTACCAACAATTCTAAGTGCACTGTCTGTAATTCAAGTATCAGTGGAATATTGCACAGTACTTGTTTTCATTGATTCGTTTTATTTTTAATTTCACTATCTAAGAATATAAAAAGATTTTATACTTGTAGATAAAAGCTGTGAATTCGAACTTGAAAATAATTGAACCGAGTTTGTATATTGCACAGTACTTGTTTTCATTGATTCGTTTTATTTTTAATTTCACTATCTAAGAATGTAAAAAGATTTTATACTTGTAGATAAAAGTTGTGAATTCGAACTTGAAAATAATTGAACCGAGTTTGAATCCTGCTCTGTAAGTTTTGGATTTCGAAATATCTGTATGTATTCGTTTCTTCAGAAAAAAGTGAATACATACAGTCCATTTTATGTAATAAATGGCTTAATTTTGTACATGCAATATTCATTATCAATTATTTCATTTCAATGTATTAGTTAAGCAATTTTTATTTATATTTAATCACTTCAGATATAATGACAGAAGGTAAACTCTAAATTTATTCATTTCTTGTCGGAAAAGTTCTCTCTCTCAAAAACTTTTTAGTAAATTCTAATTTTAGTGAAATTAGAAAACATTCTGCAAATTTTTTAAATTTTTAATTCATATGAATTAACTTTAAAAAAGCTTTGTGAGGATGCATAAAATTATTTATATACAATAGATATAATTACGATTAAACAAATTTTTTAATCTACTTTCCTTTAGAAAGCGGGCTAAAGGTCATTGCTTTAATTAGAGATTTTAGAATTATTAATGAAAAAAATGATTGTTTTAATCAGATTATCAAATTGTTAGTGAAAGTACAACTTGTATCTCCTATCAATAATTTTGAACTAATTAATATATTTTCATCAAATTTGGTAACAATGTTCTGTCATTAAATATTAATTTCGACATCCATCATTTAATCCTCCAGTTTCGACTATTCAAAAATGGCGAATGTTCAAACTTCTGAAATACGTATTGAATTTTTATAAGGTTAAGTCGTTGAACGTACATCAATTAACCCTTTATCTTTAACATCTAAAAATAGCGAATGTTTAAACTTCAAAGGTTATCTTCCTAATAAATTTTGAACTATTGACTAAATTTTATAAAATTTAGCAGGCTGATCGAACTGTTAAAATCGAATTTGAATTAAGATTAATTAGCCCTGTAGATTCATCCGTTTAAAAACGCCTGACAGAGATTTCTCTGTAATAACTATTAACTATTTAATAGATTTTTATGACATTCGACGTATAGAATTAACCATCGAAGACGATTATGATGACATTTTAATATCTTAAATTTGATCATTCCGAAATAAAGAGCATGTTCGAAAATTACGTGATTAGTTCTTTCGACAACAGTTTGTAATTTCTATATGTCCGAAAATGCAAAGATGATATGATTATTTATGCATATATTATCTAGTAATTCGTCATCTCTTTTATCATCAATGATTGATCCTTTGTCCAATTTTTAATAATGATATCGATAGATGAAGCAAAAGCAACATTGCTGAGGAATCCAGTAACTTGCCAAATTCATTGTATTTTGATAAGTAAAATGCCAGTTTTAATCAATTTGAACTATAATTTTTTATGGTTAATAGTTTTTATAGAGAACATCGCTGTTAAAAATGTTATCTACGAGCAAAACATATGCACATACATGTTTTGAAATCAGCGTGATAAATCCTTTAAAAATTGATGTTTACTTTATGAAGTATGATAATCAGAACAATTACTTGGTAATACCTGTCAAATTTGCTATATGGACCGTTTATTTTGAAAGTGGTGTAAGTCCATTTTTTTTAAAACAATGAGATATTACATAAATAAAAAGTTTACAATAAATTAAGGTAATATTTCAGTTTTTTAAAAAAATGGACTTACACCACTTTCAAAATAAAAGGCCCATATTATAAAAAACAAAGACGACGTACGGCGAAGCACATGTCGATACTAAACAATATTTTGTATCAATATTTCTTTTCGTTTTTTAAATAAAAAAGTACACACCCACAAAATCTATACAGATTTCATCTAAAAAGTCTCATCAGAAAAAGAAAAAGAAATCTCATCTAAGAAGAAGAAACATTTTAGTAGCTTTCATTTCATTAGGAATATTTAACTAAATTAAAATTAATTCAATACAAATGATTATTTCTTTCAAATTTGAAGAAAATTATTATTAAATTATTAAATAGATATTGATAAATCCAAAGATTCGATTTTATATCAAAAGTACTAATATTTTAAAATTTAGGAACAATCGTTATTATAAAATAGCATTGATTCATACATATTTCCATCTTTTTTATAAGCATTTTTTGATTTTATATTATTTATCTAATTCGGTTTTCTATCTTCGTACTAGGATAACAACAATATAAAGTTTATTTATTTAAATGCAAAGATTACAAATTAGGATTAACCTATTAAGCAGATAGAGTATTTGTTGAATTAAGATATTCCTTCATACCCAGCAATTCGCTTACATTTTTCGCATTTTTAGATTACAAAATAGAAACAACACTCTTTATATTAATATTTTGCTAAATCGGTAACATTTTAAGTAAAATGGCTTTTATGCCAGTATATTAAAACAATTTTTATTGCAATATTTGACAAGCTTGGAATGAAAAGAATAATACGAAATTATTTTAGCCTTCTGCTCTTTTTGGTAGTTGTCGAAAAATATAACAACTTGGCATAAAACAATAAGCAATTAAATTTCTTCTCATTTATATTTCAATATTGTGATAAATTATCTAAATACAGTAAAAAATTATTATCGAAACCTACGAAAAAATTTACAATCTTACGTTTACTATATTTGTTTTACTGATATATTGATATTTTAGCTCATAAGGCACTAATGACGTTTAGACCAAATTTATATACAATATTGTGTGATCATCTAATTTGCATGAATACACAATTATCTGGCATCATTCCAGATTTCATAGTTTATCACACCGATCTTAAATTTAAAAACAAAGTTATTTGAGTAACACGAAATACAATACAATTCAGGGGTATTTAAAAATAAACAACTACACTAGTGGTTACATAATCTATGCACAAAATACGCGAAAACAAGCTATTAATGTTTACCGTATGATAGTTATCTCTAATTGATTTACAGTAATATATATAGTATTATATTCTATATTATTAGACGGCTCTGTCTATTAATTTACTTACACAAGTAATTCAGTAAAATTTTAACAGTGTAATTCACAGAATGATGCTGCTGATTTTGATAGTCTTTTCGTGCCGGGCTCATATGAGCGATAAAACGAATTTTGATGTTTTGATTATTTTTTAATGGCAGTGTCCATGCCATATGTCGAAAATTTTTAATTCCAATTTTATCTATACACAATTAGTTTGCATTATCTAGGAAAAAGTCATTAATATGCTAACTTAATTAACTTTTAATGTAGTAATAAACAATATAGTTAATAAAAGTCGCAAAAAAATAATTCTAGCATAAATTTATAAATATAGTACTGCAATTAATTTTCTATTAAATCATAATAATTGCTATTGATTCAGTTTTTAATCAATAGAAATTGTTAGGATGGTGAAATTTCAGAACATCAAAGTTCAATTATATATTTTCAAAAATTTTAATAATAATCACTCTTAAAAAATTATTCATATGCTCCAAGCGTGTCGTTATGCAATGTATAATTTTTCAGGAGGAATACTGTTTGAAACCGTCATGTGACTAGTTAATTTCAAAAATTTTATCCATAAAAATGTTTTTCTAAATTCATAATTTTCTCTGCCAGAATAAAAATGTAAGAGTTGATCTGAAATGCGTGCCAGAAAATGTCAAAGTTTAAATATATTATATACATTACTAAAAGGTTGAAGCTAAAATGTACTAAATTTATACATAGGAGAGTGTGTTAATCACCTTTATATGCTTCTCACTATGATCGGTCAGAGACAAATAAAGATGGTTAATATTAAATTTTGTAACTTACTTATCCATCTTTTTGCTAATAATATACCGATAGCAATGATTCATTTTTCTATGTTGTTACTGTCATTAAAAATTCCAGTTAAACAGTTTTTTCGGTCATTTTGAAATGAAGGAGGTTATTTAAATTAAGGTGTAAATCTATGGATGTTTATTTGAAATGAACGCATTTAGCATTCGAAAGGATCTTTGCTCGATAGAGTGCTTAGTTTGGAAGGATCATTGAGAACTAGCATTATAACTGATTATTATTATTATTATTATTATTATTATTATTATTATTATTATTAACAACATTACATCATGTTATTTGCCATTCAGTGACTGGGAACCATCTTCGTTCAGTCAAATCAGCAATCTAAACGAGAATTGTTTGACATAATCCTCTCATACGTTGGTTGTGTATAATATCAAAAAAAAGAGGATCCGGTTTGAGGAGGAAGACCTACTTATGTGTCCAGAGATGGGTCTATTCAACACGATTGCTTTGGTCTTTGCTTTGATCAGATAGCGGCACGGGGCGTCATTCCTAATCAATAAACTGATCGAGGACAATGCTTGCTTTGTTCGACTGGCGTCGAGTGGTACAGTTTGGAACGACTAGTTACGTTTTGACTGTGCTTTCGACAATACTTGTTAAGAAACCTTAGTGTCAGTCAGTATATTTCTCAAGTTATCGGCGGCATCTCTTTGGATTTCATGATAGAGTGATCACAGGCAATCGAACTTTTATGTATTTTATCAGTGATAATTTAAATAATTCTGTTTGAGAATTGTTTGATAAGGTGAATAAGAATTTAATAAAAATGGACTATCCGAAGTTTTCCAAAAAGACAAAAATGAGATATGGAAGTGGTTACGTTGCAATTACTTTCATTACTAATATAGAGAATAAATCTATATCTTCCATAAGTTGCGAGAGAAATTAAAACATTTTCCAAGATGTTTGGAAAGGAAATTTAAGGCTAGGAAATTCAAAAAACCAAAAATCTCCGACTCGATCAATCAATATCTTCTTTTCTGTTTTTTTGTCACCATAACTATTAGTTACTAAATGTTAGATTTAAAGACTATCAGAAAATGAATCACCTTTTAAATAAGCGTGATAGGCCTGCAAGTAAATAAAGGATGGAAATCGATGGTCCCGATCCGGACTCCTATGGAAAAATCTGAAGGTTATAACCTAGGATCGATCGCTATCCTCCGGGTACACCTGGAGGACAGTGATCGATCCCGTGCAATAAGGCAAATATCCGATCGATATGATCATTAAGTTCAAAATAAGAATCTACTGAAGTTGAAAGAACTCAGAAAATGCTACAAATGAATAGCACATCTAGATTCTTGAAATTGCTGAGAAGACTAGAAACTAAACCTTGATAAAAGGAGGCCAGATCAAAAGATTTAATATCATAATAGTACATTTAAATAATTTATTGTTTTCATTGAAACTCTATGAAATATTCCAAGAAAAAAATGCCAATGGCATATTCAATTTCAACAATTTAAAACGAATTCTTTCCCAACAAGAAGTCAAAAATATCATATTCCGTGTCAATTCTATATCATAAGCCTCTAAATTGTTTCCGATGAGTTTTATACATTACTAAAGTTAGTTAAAAATATCGACAAAATTGTATATTCTTTTTAAGAAACTTGAGAAGTATTTTTATTTATTCTATTCAAGAAACTCGATATTTTATAGCTTTTATTAGACAAAAGCAATAAAACAACAAAGTTTCTGAATGATATTTTGATAGAGTATCAATCTCATTGAGCTGAATCTAGAGTAAAGTCAAAACTATTTTTTAGTAGTTTTATTGTCTAATCTTAAAATTTCTCGAAACTTCAAAATGGAGATATTGAAAATTTTCTTTGTGGAAAAAATTTTTTAATATTTGAATAATAACCATTTAATGAATTGGCTATGAACAAAACATCTTTTACTTGAAGAATTCGAAACTGATTTATGGACTATAAGTTTTTCAGGAATTCGGATTGGTCATCAATCACTATCCTTTTCCTATGACCGGCCTCACTATGGATGTAGCGGGTCTTCATATGATCTGTAATGATCCTTCTGCTTAATTAGCATCTAATAAAGACGAAAAGTGATGCAAAAGTAAGAAAGCAGGTGCGTCTGAAAAGTCAATTTTATGAAATCCAAAAATGATTATGAAATTTGTACCGAGATTTATTGTTTTCGATTCAAATGAAATAGTTGCGAATTCACATTCTTTCTGTTTTTGAAACTGGAATGCCACTGTGGTATTATGTACTAAAAATGATGCATGGTGATTGTGGACGATCCATCTGTTTTCTAGTGAAGAGTAAAGAAAATTCAGTTAGATAGCATATTTCATTCATTTTTTTTTTATATAAAGAATCATTTGATGATGGCATTGATCACTTAACTAACTACAGAAAGTGAATAACATAGGCGCCGATTCTACAAGGACAATTGCCCCCGCAGAAATGTGAACAGTGTAGAAAAAGTACTTATTTCTTCCTAATGTTATTTTTTTATTTAACAGTACAAAAATTATCATATATGCAAATAATTATTAATATCAACCTGTTGCATATCACAATTGAAAATTACATAGCCCTTATATCCTGTTTACACTACGCAATTTAAACCAGTTCAAATTATCAGACTTGTTTAATCTCATAAATGTGAACGGAACAAGGCTAGCCAAACTCGTTTGAAAACGTCATACACTAGTGCATATTGGTTTAAGCTGAACGAGTACAATAAAACAACATATGTATTTGAAATTTGTTTTGTTTTTACATTGTGTTTTTTCTTATTTTTCTATCAGATCAATTATCCGAATACCCTTGGTCCCAATTAGTTTGGATAATTGACACTACTATATATAATTCAAATTTGCCTATTACTAAAAAATAAAATCATGTACAGCTCAAAACAAGAAACTTTATTTTGAATGACATTTTCAAGTTACTATGAGCCTACATGTTTGGTTTTGTAAACAGAATGTAGGCTTACAGTACAATTTCTAGAAATAAAACCATTTTGTTTAGAGCTGTATGTGTATTTACATTGAAATTCATATTATTTTAGAGAAAAGAAATTTTACTTACTTGGATATCCTTCAAATGAGGATATGGTATTCCTACCTGCAGAAAAATATGAAAATTTTATTTATTATATTTTCATAAATTTTTTCCCATTATTTCACCATTTAAAAATTGAATAGAAATAATTACAGGTATCCCTCGCTATATGTGATCTCACTTTACGCGTTTTCACTATAACATGATTTTAAAAAGTAAATTAACTTTTTAAATTAAAAACAATTTTGTTTAAAAATTCTCATGTGGATGAACTGCTTGACTACTACTCATCAAAGCTCAACTAATGAAGAGCTTCTGGAAATAAAAAACAATATGAGTGATGAAAGTCAGGAACCCTTTGTTGTTGAGCCCATCAAACAACTTTTAACAAAACAAATGATTGAATTTTTTAAATATATTGACAGTGTTGTCAGAATAATTGAAGAAAATGATCCTAATGAAACTAGAAGTGCCAATGTTGTAAAAGAAATTCAGAATTCTTGGCTTGCTACAAAGAACTTTATAGAGAGAGAGGAAGAGAATGCTGCCCGTCAACTGAGTATCAACTGTTTCATTAAAAAAATTGAAGATCATCAACATATCATCCCAGAGACACTTCAAGAGAATAAGAGAGTGATGATCCTGATTCATCAGACCCAGTCCATTCAACATTGAATTGAAGACTGCCAGAATTATGTAGAGTAGTGTTATGTTAGTTGTACGATTTATGACTTGTATTAATTAAATTCATTTATCCAACCATTCAATCATTAAAATTTGTGTGTTTTGTTTATAAGTTTAAAATTTGATCTTTTGTTCACAGGTGTAAGAATTTCATTTGTTTTATCCTTCTGAAGAAACCCATATCCCTATCTCACCCATGCTAAATTCAACTCACTTTACGTGATTATTTCATAGAACCAATTAATTGCATAAAGCGAGGGACACTTGTACTATCTGCATTCTTTTTAAAACTTCGGGTTTTTACCCATATAAGCTGAAACGCGCTTATAAGTCGTTTAAGACATCACCTCTCATATGAGAAAAACAACAAATTAAAAACTATTCACAAACTCAATAGCAGAAAAAATTATTAGATTTAAAGAAGGGGATTATCTCTCTCTCTTATAATGTAATAAATATGTTTTTCTTTGCTATTGAGCTCATGGATGGTTTTAACTTAAAAACAGTTTTACTATTGCTAAAAAATCTTTTCCCTACATATAATTTCCTTAGAATAAATATAAAAGCAGCATAATTAACTTAGAAATTAAAAATAATTCAGGTAGCAGCATTTTCAGTCTTCAATGACCTTTCTCAAAACATCTACCAAATGTGTGTTCCTATTCTGCTGCATCAATAGAAGCTATATACCCAATCAAACTTTTTGGTTTGGATGTCAAACAGATATAATGAATAGTGTGTGTCAACATAAAAATCCATATCCTCTTAATTATTTTTGATTATTTTTGTATATTGCATCACTAACAATTAAAAAATTTACTTAGTGTATTATATAAATAAAAAACATGAAATAAAATATTATTCATACCTTATTCATTTAACAGACAATTAAAATTGTATGAAGCATATTATAAAGGAAGGTTTTTTTTATGAAGTTTTCAGAAATTCAAATAAATATGACTTGTATTTTTATTATTAATTATTTTTAAAAATTTTGTAATATATTCTTTATATTCATTCTAATACAATACAATTACGATAGAAATATGGAAAATATGATAGAATTTGAGATTTTAACCATTTTTTCTTGATTTACATAAAAATTACGAACTTATTAAGTTTTAAATTTTGTCTTGTTGACCAAGTCATTCGAGCAGACGACGAGTGGGCGGTTGTCTTGGTGACCAAGGCCTTGGAGTGGAAAAGGTTAAGCAAATGACATCCTGCAAGAAACATGCTGAAAAATTAAACTGGCATCAACAATAGAAAATAATGAAAAATTGTTGTCTCAATTAAACGGCATTGAATGCTGCTTTGCCATAGAAATTATATAAAATAAAAGTGGGATGCGACAAAGCACTATTGATAATTTTTTCCATACTAATTAAATATATTATGTTTTTGAACAAATGATAAATTGTGTTATAAATTGTAACAAAACATATGTTTTGTTTTTATAAAAAGTGTAAACATTTTGTTTCATTTAAACATGCTGTATTATAATTAACCTGTATAAGCCGACCACTTGTATAAACGATCAGTTTTGATTGGAACCAGAGGTGGTCGTCTTATACAAGTTCTACTGTACTTTTATTAATAAATACTCTTGCAAAGCTCCTGCTATTATTTTTCCATTCTTCTTCATTAACAAAATTATTAATTATTTATCATCTGACAGATTCAAGTATAAAAAGAATATGTAAGTTCTACTGTACTTTTATTAATAAATACTCTTGCAAAGCTCCTGCTATTATTTTTCCATTTTTCTTCATTAACAAAAATATTAATTATTTATCATCTGACAGATTCAAGTATAAAAAGAATATGTGAAAATGAAGAATTACTTTTCAATTGCATTTGTGACATCAGAACAATCACTCTTAAATGATAATTATACATAACCTTATAAGAATCTTTCTTTTTAACTTTCCTGAATGGAATTAAATCCACTATACTGTAACATCACATTTTCACACAAAAAAAGCAAAACTGAATTTTCTGCTTTTAATCTAGACAGAATGTCTAATGATGTCAAGAAAGTTAAGAAAGATAAATGGAATTCATAACAGTGGATTCAAGGAAGATGCACTTTCAAATGAATAGCAAGGAGCTTAATTCCAGTGGAATATTTAAATTCAATACAACCTTATGGGATTCCTCCTCATCAATTGGATTTAAAATGCAGAATGATTATAATGCTACTAAGAAATAAGTCACTAGCAAATTAATTATGCAATGGCTCTAAATTAATCATTGATTTTGTGCCATTCATCTTCCCAATCAGTGTGTGTCAAATATGCTTTAATTCACAGAATAATACTATAAATCAAGCAATCATGATTTTCCATTTGAATGCTCAAAAAGATAATTCCCAATGAAATAAGCATTTGAAATCATAATATAGTAATTAAGAATCAATGTCTATCTTTGTATTAAGTAGAAGTTTATGTAAAAAAATATTTTCTCATGGTTAGTTATATATTGTAGCATCATAATCAAGTCCTTCAGAAAATTTGTAATTTTTCTTCCCAGTTATCCCAAAAATTCCACAATTAATTTTTATAAAGAAGCATTTTCTTAATTAATAAGACAAAGCATTGCTAATAAAATTTGTCTAATAATTAAACTAAAATCATTCACTGATCACAACATATTCTGTTATTACTAGTGTACCTGCAATGGATTTACTAGTATATAATAAAGAAACAAATCTGGGGTATTTATAAATCTTTCAGATCTTGCATTGAAGATAGATCATCAATATTTAAAATTATATTTCATAAATTTTTATAACCAATTAAGGTAATAAGGGCTTGATTTTTGCTTTAGATAAAGACGCACTTTACTCATTATAGCTATGATTTTGTTGTTTCTATGCCCATTATAAATAAATTTAAATGTTATTTTTTTAAATGCATATGATCTATATCAATGCACTGACTCTTTTTATATATCTTCCATTTTTGCATTAAAATCTTTATAACAAACAATTCTGGAAAGAACTAACTGCCTACTTTCCAAACTTATCATTCATTTCATTATGATTAATGTTAAGGAACTAAAATATATATCATCAAAATCATCTTCAATGCAATTAGTTTATAAATTAAATACAATTTATTCTAATAATAATAGGAGAAATGTGAGTCATATGCTATCTTTCTTTAACAGTTTTCACTATCTCATGCCAGTGATAAAAATTAAAATTTTAATAAAGCTACAGGATAACTTAATCATTCATTACTAATCTTTATTATACATATCTTAGAAGAATGAATGTCTGCCATTTTAAATGGATAATCTACATGATTAATTAATGTTTCTTAAAATTTGACTTTAATGACCTGATCACCTTGTTAGATTTTATAAAAATCAACCAAATATTCCAAAAGTTATTAGGGAGAAATCTTTAAAGTTTGTACATCCACCATTTTTAAATAGATACATATAAAGAGTTAACTGATGTGTTATCAAGATTATATTCAATGACCTGATCATCCTGCTAAATTTCATAAAAATCAAATATATAGTTAAGATATATTAAAAGAGTATCTCAGATGTTTGAATATCTGCAATTTTTAAATAGTTGCAGTTAGAGGATTAAATGATGCAGCATTGAGAGGAAATTTAACAGTAGATCACAACCATCAAATTTCATGAAAATACAAATTCAAAATTTATTAGTGGGAAATATACATATAGTAGTAGTCACATGGAAAGATGATCTTATAAGCCAAATACCTTTGGAAAATTGACTATTAATTGTGTTTCATTGAATAATATACCAGACATTTTTCCCAAGAACTAATACGATAAAGAAACAAAAATTATTCTAAATATAGAAATAAAAATATGATATTTTCAATATTTTTGGAAAAATTTTAGAAAAATATTCTATATTATAAAAATCATATATTTTTTTCAAATTCAAAATTTTTTCATTATTTAATAGATTTGTGAAATTAATAAACAAATTTATTATTGGTTAGGAAAGTAAGATAGAAGAAGATAATTCTTCTATATAAGAAAGTAGAGATAATCCTCAACTTATGATAGGAGTTTGATTCAAATCACCAAGTTATAAATCAATATGATCATAAGTTAGAAATATCTTATAATTATCAATTACTATAATTCAATACAACAGTTAAAATACAACACCAATGGAATCAGATTCAAAATGAACATGGCTGGTATATCAAGCCATTGCCATGAACTTCTATATGCATATTCACATATGCATGTGATTCATTTTAACTAATCACAGGACTTACCAAATACATCATGATGTATTTGATAATTGTTAATAGTAATATATTTAATTAAAATAGATAAGCATATTAATTAAAATTCCTAATTAAATAGTATGGAGAATTTTTTCATTATTATTCAGAAATAATTTGTATTGCTTTATATATTGTTCCAGAACTTCTGCCTTTTCATATATAATGAAGACAGCTTGAGATATAATCCAAAATATTCTATTAATAAAATATTTCATCACCACTAATTTAATATTCCATTTTATTTAATTTTTGTAATCATATTAACTACAATATGAATAAAATGAATATATTATCAGAATATTTGTCCAATTTTTTATAATTTAATCATAAACAGTGCAATTGAAATATTTAAAAATTAAGTTTATCATAATAAATTTTATTTTTTATTAAAATATTTTAACTTTCAAAAAATAAAATAATGAAAGTATTTGTTGTCGATAAAAAATTCAATTTATCAAGTACTGATTTACAGATATATCACTATAAAATTTAATATTTTAAAAATAAACCTGCTAGCAGCTTGGTCAACAGCTGCTTTGATCCAAGTAAATTTTCGATTGTGACACTCTTTACACCAGTTATATAATCCTAATACAGCTTCAGGACATCGAAGACCAATCAATGCTTCAACAACATACATTAATACATGATCAAATTCCACTCCCTAAAAAATATTTTAAAGCTTGTTTTAAAGTTTTTATATTAAATCAAATTTAAAAATATATGAACATATTCATATACATTTATAACCTAAATTAATAACATTTTTCTTATTCCAATATTATAAATTTTAAAATTATAATAATTTATTTCTTTTCCAATAAGTATTTTCAAATAAATTTGTTATATTCCAGTTATATAATAGGAATTGTATTCCATACTAAATGAAAAAATTCAATTACTGGGTTAAATTCAAATTTTTATATACAGATGAAAATAAAAATTTTAAATTAATTTAAAGCTCAAAAATACAGTTAGTTATCATAAAACTACCTCATTTTATTGGGCATAGTGATAATCACACAAATCCTGCTATTTTAAAGTCAACATCACAAGATAAAAATGAATAATAAATTATTTAAAAGTTAAAAGCAAAAATAAAAAATATTATTTATTATTTATGTAGTAATTATACATTTTTGCATTATTATTATTATTATTATTATTATTATTATTATTATTATTATTATTATGTGAATTAAAGTAAGTATTTGATTAAAAAAATAGACTAAAAGCTTTCAAATCAAATAAGATGGGCATAGAATTCATCCGTAACAGTTAGTTGAAAAATATAACTTACTGGGTATTATGTATACTATATGTTAAACATTCTTACTTATTCCATACATTAAACATTAGCAAATAATACAAATTGAAGAGCATGAAATGATAAATAAAGGATTATTAATCATGAAAAAATCTAAGGGCGGAATTCAATAAATCGCAAACAAATGAGCAAAAAGCAAAATAAAAAATTAACCTTGCTTAAGTGCTGCAAAGTTTTATTCTGGTTTATATTTAGCATCCAAACTTTACATTTCTAAAAAGAACTGTATATTTTGAGTATAGTATATGTACCATATATGTACAGTACTATATAGAAAACATGTCCATCTGCTGTTCTGATCATATTATATAGAAAACATATCCATCTGCTGTTCTGATCCTCTACTTTGAATTCTCTGTAAAGCACAATATACACAGCTTATTGTACAGCATCCTTATTTGCTCACAATAAACAATCTGGTTATTATGATTTTAAATTTTCTACAACCTAGGTGTGAACCAGGCTTAGAGAGACACATAATTAGCCCATTAACTCTATCTTTCGCTGGTTACAAATGAATCCAGAGAGCTTTTAATGCTGTATGTTCAGTACTGATGAACTTCGGGATGTAAGTCACCTAACATGCCCTTAGCAGATTAATGAGGACAAATACAATACCAAAAGGAATATTTGTTTAAATGTTTCTACTAGTGGATGGCATCTTATCGGGATCTGTCTATTCCATTAACATAGGGAAGATCTGTTCTGCCAAATTTCTTGGCAGTCAGTGAGGGTGGCAGCTTAACGGGGAGGCATCTTATCAGGATTTGACTGTAATTATGATAAAACTTTTAAGGAATAAAGATCAGCTTCAAATTAAGTGAAAAAAAAAAAAAAAAACATTTATTATACCAAAAAACTTTCAGCCGAAAAAAAAAAAAAAAAAAAACACATTTATTATACCAAAAAACTTTCAGCTTAATGAAGACATTTTCAGCAGTTTTTGGACAAAAAGAATAGAATAATTCTTGTTGTCCAAAAACCACTGAAGATGGCTTCATTAAGCCGAAAGTTCTTCGGTATAATAAATATGTTCTATTTTCACTTAATTTGAAGCTGATCTTTATTCCTTAAATGATAAACGAAAAAGTGAAAGTAATGATTAATGTTATTTGGATTTAATTACGATAATAAGATTTACTTATTTTTAAAACATTGAAAATTTTTATTTCACTAAAACTTTAAAGATCTAATTGTTTAATTATAATTTTATTGTTTAATTATAATTATATAGTCTGATAAATAATGTTTTTTTGAATATTATCATATCAGGATATGGAAGTAGATATTGACATCTAAGAATTCAGAAATGAAATATTTTAGTGCAAATTTTGAGAAACCAAGTCTATCAGCATATGAACTATAATAAAACTATGTTTAAACAATTAAGTAAAGTATTAAGAATTACTAATAAATTTTTCAAAATAATAATTATTTGCATATTTAGCAATTTATATATTTCAATAATCAATAGAAATCACAGAATGCCAAATAAATCCATAAGCAATATTACATATAATATGGTTTAATAATACATACCATATTAATTTCAAGAGATTCACCTTCCTTTAACTTTGATGGATCAATCTCACATGGTTTATGTTCAGAAAAGATCTGGATTAAAAATAATATATTAAAATTTTCTCTAAATAACTATTGATATAAATTATTAATTTTATAATTATTGATAATATCTTTTAAGAAAATTAAATTTGGTACTTAATATAGTAATAATTAATAGTTATTTTATCTGTTATTTTTTTGTTTCTCTCTTTAAAATCTTAAATATGTTCATATCAGTTTCTTAATTATATATTTCTTACTATATCAATTGTGCTTCTTAATGTTTCATGTAAATAATGCATTCCAGCTAATTTCATAAATTCATCCATACATTTAGACATCAATGTATTTCCTCTAAATATTGTGTTTTGATCTCTGAAAAATACAGATACTAATTAAAAAAAGTAAAAATATATTTTTAATTTAAAATAAAATTTTTTTAATAATGATGCTTTGAATATTTTTACATCATATAAATTTAATAATAATAATAAATCTAATTCAGGAAATCTAAATTATTTCATGATGAGATCATTACCTCTTCATGAAATAATTACTTTATTAAGAGATTGTCTAAACAAAATGATAAAAAACTTACGTGACTTTAGATATTTCCCATTCTGCAAGTGCTTTAAGGAATGAAACTATTTTTCTATGATGTAAAAACACTTTAACAAGTGGTTGTGCAGCTTCCACTTTATTTGTGACAATTTCACCTAATATATAAGCAGCACTAGAAGTGATTGGCTGAAAAATATAATTTATTTAATTACTTTATATAATAATAATAATTAGTTGAAATCCATGATTTTTTAATAAATAAATATTTTATGAATACATAATTCCATGAATTATTTAATAAACTTTTGTTGCTAAAAATATATTATAGGTATATTTACTTAGACACTAAATGGTGTATAGAATACTTTTTACACTCACTGTATGTGCAATTTCAGTCAAATCGGGGAGGGGAACGTCTTGACCTTGTTAGTGTGGGCTCAAATTGCCGGTCCAGTGGTTGAGTTGGTAACTGATGATAAGGATGTCATTGTGCTACAATTACCGAAAATGCAACTACCGCGATTCTCTGGACAATATGACACATAGGTTGAATTTAAAGACATTTATTTCATTACTACATTCCAATTCCAAATTATGTGATATGCAGAAACTGCATTATCTAAAATCAAGCTTATCAGGCCAAGCAGCACAAAAAATTCAATTGTTAAAAATGACTGTGGTTAATTTTAAGGTAGCTTGGGAACTTTTTTGTGAAAGATATGATAACAAAAGACTACTTGTTAATAACCATATTAACGGACTTCTAAATCTTTCCACTTGTAAAATTTGAGTCTTCTTTTGAATTACACAAATTACCGGACAAATTTTCTATACATATTAGCATTAGAAGTCCTTGGCCAAAATGTTCATGATTGGAACACAATCCTTGTTAGCATTATTATGCAAAAATTAGATCAGGTTACAAAACGTGAATAGAAACAATGACAAACATTGGGAAAAGTCTGATTTCCCAATGACATCCTATGCTCTTCCACTCCTAAATTCCTAAAGCCACAGTACCCTAAATTCTTGTCAAACATACTCTTAATAGATATCTTCTCAGTCAAACTCAAATTCAGAGGAATTTCCAACAATAAATGGCATTAAAACATTCTTAAAGAAAAAATGTGCAGTCCTTGAAAAATTAGAAATGGCAAACAAAAAGGATCATAATTTACTTAAACAATCTGTAAAATCCAGAGAACCAATTTCAAACTCCAAGAAACGAAACCATTAAATGTAATTTTTGTGGAAATGACCAACATTTTATCTATAATTGTAGTAAGTTTTTAGCATTAGATGGTAGTATGAGAAATAAGGAAATAAGGGATAAACATTTATACATAAACTTTTTAAAAACTCATTTTGGTGCATCATGCAAATCAGGCAACTGCAAAAAATGTAGCAAGAGCCACCATACTTTATTATACAATCTTGGGAATAAACAATTAAGCAGAGATGATAATCTCAGTAATGATAACAGTAATAGCAGCCTAAGTTCAGCATCAGATACTATTACTATGACAAATTCAAACGTAAACATAAACATGATTGAACAAGTTCTGTTATCTACAGCATTAGTATATGTTATGGACAACATTGATAAATTTCAATATCGTAGAGTGCTATTAGATTCTGGATCATAAAGCAGTTTCATAAAACAGAAATGTGCAATAAATTAGGCTTGTAAAGATCAGAAAATGATTTATCAGTATTAGGAATAAATAAGGCTTCATTTCACATCAAATACAAGGTACAAATTAATCTACAGTCTAGATATACATCATACAACACAAATATTACATTTCATAATACAACAGAATCTATACTAGCTTATAGGACCTTAAATAAAATTGAAGTGCAGCTTTAATTTTATTTAAGGTCCTATAAGCTAGTATAGATTTTGTTGTATTTAATTAAGGACCTAGTTGTCACTTTTATCTGTTTCATAATAGCTAAAATTACAGATGATATACCTTCAAAGAGTAATTATCCTATACTGCAGTTTACTCTACCAAGAAGAATTAAACTTGCAGATATTAATTTTAATAAACCAGGTAAAACTGATATGCTATTAAGGTTCAAACATTTTTTGGGATCTATTTTGCCCAGAAAAATTGAAATTACATAAGGATCAGCCTTTTTTTCAAAAAACTCTCTTAGGTTGGATTGTCACTGGTCCATTCATACATAAGGAATCACTTAAAAATCAAACTTCGTGTAACTTTATAACCAATAAAGACGTGCAAACTCAACTACAAACATTTTGGAAACTTGAAGAATGCGAAAATATTGATAATAGATATAATTTAGGCGAGAATGTTTTGGAAAAACATTTTGTAGAAATGATTAGAAGAGACACAGAAGGGAGATTTATCGTATCCGTTCCCTTTCGAGAACCAAGGCTAAATTTAGGCAATTCATTAAATATTGCATTGAAATGATTCTATAATCTAGAAAGGAAACTTAATCAAAATCCACATTTAAAGGAAAGATACATCAAATTCATGACTGAATATCGTGAATTAGGTCACATAGCCAAAATATCTAATTATCATGTCAATTTAGATAAGTCATATTATATACCTCATCACGGAGTCA
This sequence comes from Olivierus martensii, assembly GCA_000484575.1. Classification (NCBI taxonomy): domain Eukaryota; kingdom Metazoa; phylum Arthropoda; class Arachnida; order Scorpiones; family Buthidae; genus Olivierus; species Olivierus martensii. The sequence goes on along the minus strand of AYEL01092353.1, from coordinate 65,744 downwards.
GTAAGGAAAATAGTCTCACAACAAAACTTAGAGTAGTATTCAATGCGTCCTTCAAGACTACTAATAATGTCTCATTTAATGACATATAACTTGTAGATCCAACTATTCAAGACAAGCTGTTTAATATCATGCTGAGATTTCCCATACACAAATATGTTTTGTCTGCTGATATTGAAAAAATGTATAGACAAATGCTTATCAACCCAGATGATCAGAATTATCAATGCATCTTATTGTGTGAAACTCCTAACGATATATTAGAACATTATACACTAAATATAGTGACATATTGGATTGCTTCAGCTCCGTATCTTTCCTTAAGGACACACTACATAAACCGCACATAATTTTTATGATAAATATCCTAATGCTGCAGGAGTTATCTTAAGAGATTTCTATGTTGACGATTTGTTAACAGGGACGAATAGTATAAGCGAAGCTATTCAATTACACAAGGAAATTACATTCATATTAAAATCAGGTTGTTTTCATTTAAGACAGTGGATGTCTAATAGTATGGAAATTTTAAACCAAATTAGTTCACATGTACCTAAGGCATGTGGAAAAGCCTATAAAAATTCACCCAATTAGGAATCAGAAAAAAATTGGGAAACAGATTAAAAGATCAATAAAATTTAATATCAAACAGTAATTAACAGGCAGTTGTTGCACCATATTTTTGATACAACTCTCTGAATATTTAAAATGGGTTACAAAATTTAAATTTGGAAAAAGTCTAGTGTACTAACTTTCTTGTAGACATTAGATGTAGTGAAACAATTTTGCATTGATGCCACTGATTTTTGCTAAAAAATGCCATGTAACAATTTGATACTGCTTTGTTTTGGCACTTGCATAATTAAAATTGCCATTTTCTAAAACTTATGAAATATATGAATAAATGTTGTTTCTAATTTTTAATAAAAGATAAGTAAGAACTGTATGAATTTTTTGTTTTTTTTTTTTTTGTTAATTTGAAGATTGAGTTACCTTATATAAACAATATTGTTTTTGATGTTCCACAAAATTTTTTAATAATTACAGTATATCACACCTATGAAAAGGTTAAGAATTACTAGCCTATATATTAAGTGGATAATTGTATTCCCAATGTATATTTTATGTTTCTACTTATGCAATAATTATTTGTAACAAAATAATTCAGAAATTACTTGATTTACAAATAATTAAAATAAAGCAAATAAATTTAAATAAATTAATGTTTTCTTGTACCACTTTCAATGTACAGTGAAATTTATTTTTGAATTGTATATCCTATTTTATTAATATTGTTTTGAGTTATTACTTTGTTTTTATTGTATCGATTCCTAATTGCCAAACATAATATATTACAAATCATCATCCCTGCTAATCTCACTAAAACATGCTTCATTGAATCCTCAATAAAATACGGTACAAATCTCACTAAAACATGCTTCATTGAATCCTCTATAAAATACGGTCCAGTGAACAGCATCATTTAGAATTTCCTTCTTTTATATAAACAGATACACGTTTCTTCGGTCTGGGAGTTGTTTTTCTATCTATTTATCCATGGGAAGAAGAAATCAATGCTGGAAATAAACTGGGATTACCTACAGTTTGAACTTTTCCACTCGTTCTCCTCTGCTATGGCCATAGCAGTCAGTATTGGATGATTGGTACTCGTCGTTTCTACATTGTCCTTTCCTTCTATTGCAACTCTCAGACCTCCTATTGCCCATAATGTCCACCCTTTTCTTATAGTTTGCACATTTCGTTTATTGATCTTTCAGTAGGATACGTTGAGCAATTGGGATTTTCTATTAAGTTGTGAAGTATAGTAGACAGTTGGTGGTATTATCATCTGTTAAGCTCGGTTTAATGTTTCCTTAACAATTTTGAGGGCTGTAATCAGAGCTGGATTTGCATTTTTAGGGGCCCTAGGACGAGCAAGGCTTTGGGGCCCCTAAAAATTCAAATCAGCTATGTCTAATTTTAAAGACTATAACTTATAAGGAAACTTTAAAATTTTACTTTCTATCTAGCACTTTAATAAAAACCCATTTTTTCTTATTAAAAGTTTATAAAAGTTGAAAACTGATTGATAGTTTTGGGGCCCCTAGCACGCAGTCTAGTCAGCCTATTGGTAAATCCGGCCCTGGCTGTAATTGGTATTTCTCAACTTTTCTCGTATTGTAGTATTACAGTTGGATCTCTGATTCTTTTGTGGGATTGATATCATTCACCATTTCTGGTATTTCTTCAGATCTCTTTGTTTCCTTCCTCAGTTCTGTGAGCTGAGGGGGCAGACTAGGCAGGGGCCCATAGACATTGTTTTTATGTTTAGCTTTGTTTTGATATTTCCCTAACAACCTTGACGGCTGTTATTGGTATCCCTCGGCTTTTCTCTTGTTGAAGTTCTTCCAATAGGTTTCTGTGTTTATTTTTGCGGGGCCATTATTGCTTATGATTTCTGAGATTTTCTATCATTTTCTTTTGTTCTTTTGATTTTATTTTGTTTCCTCACTAGTTAAAAACTTTGGAAAAGCTAAAGTCAACTTTATGGTGTTTCCACTTGTTTCTTCAATTTGTTTGACTTATTTAGGGTTAGTTGTTTGTTTCTGTGGTGTTTCCTTGAACTATTTGATTTAATTTGCATTATTACTTTCGTTTCTTTGTATTTCCAACTGTTTCCTGGTGTTTCTCATTAATATTTCTTGTAGTTTTCTTTTGATTCCAGCATGTTTCCAATTGTTTACCTGTTTCTATTGTTTCTGATCACTTTATTTGATGTTAGATTTTCAATTTCATCAAATATAATGCCAATGGCATAATGCATAATGGCATGTGTTTGTGTGAATGGATTCTTATTTCCAGGCAAACTGCCTCCTCTGGTGCACTTCAGCTGTTGGTTTTTCTCCAATGATGTACTTCCATTGGTTTTTCTCGATGACTGAGGTGCATAGATGGTATGTCTACTTCCACATCTTTCTTGTGGGAGTAGAGATATCAGAATATTTAGGTTAGGTCTGGTTGGTATTACTAACACCTTCACAGAATATTTAGGTTAGGTCTGGTTGGTATTACTAACACCTTCTGTCCTATCATTTCTTAAGCTGAGTGATTGTGTGGTATATGATTATAGAGACTAGTCCTATGTTAGTAACACACTAACATTTTATTTAATTAAAAAAATAATAAAAATAACTAAAAAAAAATAAAAATTATTAGTTTTAGGTATTAACATAGTTATGTCTTTTACTAACTTAAGATAAGTTTCCTCTTAACATATTTTCTAAATATACTACTAACATAATTCTAGAATTCTAATAACAGTAAATTTCTACTAACATAGTTCTAAGCTTCTACCTAACATAGAATAGGTTATTACTACTTCTCTATACAGGGGTTATTCTCACACACTTCATTACATAAGATGAGTTAGAACGGTTCTTTGTTTCTTCTACTTTTCACATTTAATTTTGACCCATTACAGCTCCTTTAGTACTCTATTTGAGTGGAAAGGGGCAATAAAAATTTAGCCACCAAACTTACCAAACAAAAGAAAAGACCAACATGATTATTATTGTACATCTTAAAAAAATCTGTAGAATGTGGGACTCAGAAGTGAATCTGAATCAAGATGGTTAGTGCCTCATTATTCAGTAATAATCAAGATGATAAGTGGACATTATGGGCATTATTACAGCACTTATATCATCTTTCGTAAAATTTCAACATCCTATCTTTGATGCTGAAGAAGAATGAAGCAAAAACAATAACACTGGAGAAACTGAACCATTCAAATACATCATATTTTTATAGAAATATTCATTTCAAAACAAATGAGTTACATACAATTTTGTAAAATAAGAATGTTGCACAAAATCTTTTCATGAGTTAAATATGTTTTTGAAATCAATATGAAAATTTTTTTAAATGATGCCATTTAATACTTTAATGGCCGGTTTCACCAATCATCGTTAAAATAGACGTTAACATTCTGTTAGCAAACAGTTAATTAAAGAATTAACATACAGTTAAAAATTTCTGTTTCTTCACCATTCTTTGAGTCTCCCTAGCAAACTGTTAGTTAACAAATACCTTTCTTTTGTATCGTAAGATATGATTGGTTTATTGTGTTTATCATCATCATTATGTACTTCAATTTACTCATTATTAAAAAAATTGCAATATAAGCTTTATTTTCATGTGACTAATTAAAAGTAACTATAGAGTTTAAATTTGCTTATATTCTTTTAACTAAAGGGATGTTCTTAAAATTTAAAAATATTTAAGTTTGGCAATACTTCATAGAAATTTATTTGCTAGATTCAAGTAGCCTACAGTATTAGATTACATTTCAGTTCCAATTTTTTACTTTTTACTTTATTAAAATTTATAAATATGTCAGAACCACAGCCTAAAAGAATTCGATCATTGAATTATACCAACGTTGAAAGAGGTATATTTATAGATATATTGCAAAAATTCAAAAATATAGTAGAAAATATTAAGACAAATGGGACTACATTAAAACAAAACAGTCTGCTTGGAATAATATAGCCTTTGAATATAATGCAAATCCGTGTGTCGCTAAGAGAAGAGGAAAGCAAAAACTGCTTGAGCAAATGAGAGTTGAAATTTTTAAAACTGGAGGTGGAAGTTTTACTCCACAGTTAGATGAAAATTCTAATAAATTAATGGCAATTATATCAGATCAGGTGGAGCCATTATCTAACTCTGTTGACAGTGACAGCCAATATATAGGTAAAAAAATTTGTGTAAGCCATTAAAGGCATAGGAACCTAAACCGTATATTTATAGATTTTTATACTCTTCCTATTTTATTATGGCTAGAAAATACACGTCAGCAGCTGCCTGAAGAAGGAATTACAAATTTACAAAAAGCAGTGCAATTAACTGAAAATAATCAAAAGTTTTTAAATACAGAAATTGTTTTATCTGGTATGTAACTTATATACTGTGTAATAACTTATAACTTATAACTGTGTAATATATGTTAATATATTTTATTTATAATTGTTTTAACACTTCAGCATAGTGTATTGTGTTATGTTTTTGGATAAAAATAAGAAAATTATGAATTATTAGAGAAAAATGTGAAATATCTTAGGTCTATCCTTCAGGCAAATGGGAATATAGATTAAGAAGTGGCAAACAGAATTTATATGGGAGGCAAGCATTTTGAGTTTTGTGTGGTAACAAGTTCCCTTAAAGCTAAAGGGGAAATTTTATAAAATATGGCCTACTGTTGGCCAATTAAGAAGCTTTTTATCAATTAGACATTGATGAAAAGATGAGGGAGTCTAGACTGGAATATTTTAGACCAATTTATAGAATGGCACAATGTAATAAAATACTTATTAGAAACAATGCCAAAAAATCTTGGGTTGGCTCTGTCTGAAGGTCATAGAAATAGAGAGAAGCCGCAATCCTTAAGATCTTGAGGACTGCAGCCTACAGTTAGAGGAAGAGGTGCAAAAGATACTGTTGTGAACAGAAAAGATTTGTCATAAAACTCTTATATAACCTATGAAACATTTCCTATATGAAAGATTTTTCTCTAACTGTAAGCTTCAGTAATCTGAAAGTTAGTTAGAGAAAAATTGTCATGAGATTTCTGTGAAGATAACTAGAAGGCATATGTAATATAAATAAAAAATTCCATGAATCTTTCTAAAACTTTTCTATTTAGAAACTAATTAAAAATTAAGTCACTTTGTTGGTCTCGGTTCCATTGAACACAATGAATGATAACTATTGCTCAGAACAACCGGTTTTTCATACTTGTAGAAGAATCAGATGATAACCTTTGTTTCAACAAGAAACTAATAATAAATTGCATCTTTTGTAGTGTGTTTAGAGATGGATAACTCTGAAATAAATGCTTACTGTCTGATACCAAATATGGATTAAAATGATGAGTCGAAGGTGCATTCTGGTAATATTTTTATTAAAATTTGTGTGCTAATTCAGTAATAAGACCATGATGATGTCATCATTCCTATTAGTTGTCTGTTTTAGAGTGATTGGAGAAAAAATTTTTTGACATTTTTCCATCATTCATTAATTTCTCTTGCGAAACATTTCGCCAACATTACCACCAGGAGATTGTATTGCAATATGAGTGAGTAGTAGTGAGATCTTAGGGTAAAAGTCTCCTAAATAGCACATTTGTTTATTTTATTAAGCACACTAGGAGGACATACATTTAGCAGTGCCCTTCTTTGCTCTTTTCCCTTAGCACGTACTAGTGCCGACATGTAGGAATCCATCTGGAACGTACACAATTGTAGGTAATTCTTCAGGTAAAACGTTTGTTTTTCAGTCTGAGATGCTCAGGTGTTTCAGGTCGTAGATCAATCAACAAATAACCGTAGGGCCTCGATGTGGCATCGTTATAAGCTTCTCTCACATATGTTATATTTCCAGGTGAAATTTGTCTTGCCAAATAATCATTTGCCCTACGTCTTTCGGATTCTTGAACAAGACAATGTAGTGAGTGTTTAGACTAATCGTACGCATTAGTTTATTTTGATAAAACAGATTCTGTACGATGAAAACTACACTACAATTTAAGTGATGGCTATGTTTTGTAAATATCTCTACTATCGTTTCGTTTATGTGGGACATTAAGTCGTCCAAAACAAGTAGAGAGGCTTTGATGTCTTATATTTTTGGCAGCCCTTTTACAAAGCTTGCATTCATCCCTGCAAATGCATCGTTCCATACAGAGTAGCAATAAATCACTTTCTTAGGTCTAGGAGTGTACACGTCACCCTCAATTAATTTTTTTACAAATACAGATTTTCCAGCTTGAGACGACCCGGCCACTAACATAGTAGAAGGGTGCTTCATTCTTTAACTTTTCTCAGATGTAGTTTTACCAGCGTCTTTCCAGAACTAAATGAAACTCTTTCACCCCAGTCGGTTCTAATATCTATCTCCACTGAAGATATTGTGCTTTGACGGACCGGATAATAGTCGGGAGAGTTGTAAATGTAGACAAGTGACGTGCTTTCTTCTGTGTTTATAGATGTAGGAACAACTCTCAAGAGCGGCGCATAAGTATCACCGACGGACTGAGGTAGAATTAAATCGGAATATACGTAAAATCGATCTAACGGGGTGAATATATCGATTCACCTCTTCTGTGTTTATAGATGTAGGAACAACTCTCAAGAGCGGCGCATAAGTATCTCCGACGGACTGAGGTAGAATTAAATCGGAATATACGTAAAATCGATATATTCCACCCGTTAGATCGGGGTTATGCTGACCTTCGACGTACCCAAAGTGTCTTCCCGGGTCAAACCCTAACATTTCTCCAATACATCCTTTTGAAAACTCAACGTAGAGAGACCCTTGTGTTACAATGCTAACTCTACCATTTTTCATAAGCGTAAACGACGCTTTATCCTTTAGTCCGACTTTAGTTATTTGTTCATTTATAGCTTCTATCACAGATCCTATCTTCTTGTATCTACCTTTTTCGATTTTAATCGTAATCTCCGTAACAGTAGACTTTTCTTGTGGGTATCTTACATCGACTTTTCCCCAACCCTTGGGCAAATCTACGGGATTCGAACTGATGACTAACTCTTCTACCCGTTAACCAGGTTCTGCAGAAATCATCAAATAAAGTTTCCCAAAAATTACCTTGGCAACAACCGATATATGATTCTTTACAGCATCAGGGAGTTTACCGTTAAGGATTGTAATAAGAAATAGGATTGCGGAAACTTGTACGTGATGTCATCCATATAGTTTCTTCTACATAATCGACACTTGAACCTTCCTCGAGAAATTTAAAATTGTTCGACCCTCCTGTTACATTATCCCAGCTGAAAAGTAAATGAATTTCACAGAGGCCTACTTCATATTTTCCCGTCAAAGTTAACTGCGTGGGCAGATTCACAGTAAAATGCGAGGGGCAATTTTTAGGAAACATATCAGAGCTTGCGTTACTAGGTAGTGTTAAGTACATTTTAACAAATAGACAAAAATTACACAAACATCATCTTTTATTCAACATTTTTTATACATAAAGCCTTTTTATACGAGTGAACGTCACAAAATGAACAATGATTTTGAAAAGTGTCGTGATTTGGACATTTTTCACAAATAATTTCACTTTTTTGCACCCCGTATTCGCTCTCTATGTCCACACAGGGTATATTCAACTTCGAACATAAATTTTTTTGTATGGTTCCACCTGTATAATATAATGTTCCATACTGCTTGTACAAACTATATAGAACGCTGATTATTTTATCATGATGAAACCAGGTTCCTCCGTTTAACATGGGCTTGTAGGCCATCCGTTAACCATGAACTTTCTGCGTTGCATATCTAACGGTCTTCTTTTCATCATCAGATAATTGATTATAATAAATTCCCGGAGTGTATATCTGTATACGTTCTCCCTTGTCATCATCCAAAGAAAGATAACTTAACTGTCTATAAATTATCTTTTCAGGAGATAGAACAAAACACTCGAAATCTATAAGGCAGCCCTTCATCGTTATTCTATTTCTACTTCTTAATGTTAATATGCTGCGCTCGGCCACTCTTAAATACAGTGCGAATGCTACGTCACACTCCATGTGACAATTCAATTTTAACCACTGTTAGTCGTACATTACTTTTGAATAGGGTTCAGCCTCCGCTTCTGTACTGATAGTTGCTTTTGCTAAATTTTGCTGCAAAAAAATAACCGTCATCAGGCCTATATTTGCGAGAATTATAATCATGCACACTATCACATGTATTATCGTCACTTGAGACTTCATCATCACTATTCACGTCGGCAAGCACTTTAAAAATATATCGTTTCTTCTTTGATTCAGGTTTATAACAGTTATGATAAAACAATTTCAATGCTTCATCACATTCGTCTTAATTATCATACAGAAATTTGGAAATTCCAGCTAAACTTCTATCTTTACGTAGAACCAGGAATCCGTATTTTGAGGTATTAGAATCCGCTCGGTCTCCGTCCATGTCTACAGTAAAATAATATTCTTTAATATCGCTTCTCGGCCATTTGGCTAAGATAAGACCTACCTGTGGGCTCAATGGTTGCCACAGATGAGTCAACTGTGGGATCAACGCTTTCCTGGGCACAGGTGGTTGCTACACAACAGAGTCAACATTCTGATGCTGCTAAAAAAATGGGAAATGCGCAACAAGGAAATATACCTACCTTTTTCTCTCACAGGAACAGATCCCTGAAGATCGTGAAGCCAGGATATGAGATTAATGACCTCATAGAAATAATGGGACAGCATCTTGCAACCCTTGAAGAAATAGAACAAGTGGATCTGACCAGGAACAATGAGGTAATATTTACTTTTAAAACTGATTTAATTAAGTGTCAAATTTTAGAGAAAGAATTATATTATGGAGATGAAAAGTTGAAAATTACCTCTATTGATGGAAGAAGAAAGATTGTACATTTGAAATGTGTTCCTGGGGAATACTCAGATGAATTCTTGGTCTCTCGTCTGAAAGAGTATGGAAAAGTGTTATCAATTAAGGCATTAACACTTAAAAAGTATCCTTTTATTAAGATAGCTACAAGAAGGGTCGTCATTGAATTAATTAAGCCAATTCCTAATATTTTGATTATTAATAGAAATAAAATATATGAAGGAGTAGAAGAGGTCTGTTTCAACTGTAACTTACCTGGTCATATGAGGGCTTCTTGTCCGAAGATTGTCTGTTTCCACTGTCATCGTCGTGGTCATTTGCTCCATCGATGTCCTGAAAAAGAGAAAATTAGTAAAGGGATTAGTAAGGAGGTTATTAAAGAAAGTGTTAATACTGAAGGAGATAAAGAAGAGGATGAAGAAAATAAAGGAAGGAAAGAAAACCTTAAAGTTAAAATAGGAGTTAAAAGAGGAAGAGAAGAGTTAAATGATAGTCTGTTAGTGAAGGAAAAGATTAAAAAGGTAACTGATAAAAATATTAATAATTGTTTGGTTCTGTTAATGGTAATTCTATTGAAGAAGAGATAAAGGATCAAATGGAAGTTGTTAATAGTATTGGACTGGAAGAAGAAGAAAATTATCAAGACATTGAAGAGGTTTTTGATAGGAGACAATCTATTGATAAAGAAGAAATAGATGATAGTATTAGTGAAGTGTTAGCGAAAAAAGATAAGATGCAAGCTTTGGCTTTAAAAGTGACTTCCTGGGCAGATATGAGTGAGGAGATAGAAGAAGGTAGTGTCTCCACAGAAGATAGTTCTATTGAACAGAATCAGGATTTGGAAATGAATAGAGTTATTGTGAAAGGTAAAGGTAGAAATGTTAAAGTTGTTATTATTGATGATTTAGACTTACAGCTCTACCTAAAGGGAAAATACCTGAATTATTACCAGAGACAAGGAAAAATGAACTTTTGGATTTGATTACAGAGAAGTTTCACCTATTAGAACAGATAAAAAAATTGAAACAGGTGGACGATGAATTAAGATTGATTGAAGATCAGGTGAGAATTAGATTTCAAAGAAAAATTGATGAAATTTATTCTGTTTTGCAGATTTCCAATCCTGATGTACAAAAAGATGATATTTGTTATAAATGTGCAAGTATAGCAGATCATTATTCGACTTTGTGCCATCGGCAATTGTGTAGTGATTGTAACAAGAAAGGACATAGAGGAGATGTTTGTTTTGCATCAGATTTTCAATCGACAAATAGGAAATACGGGATTGTAGCAGACCAACATATCCAGAAAACTAAAGATCTTACACTAGAGGAACGTTTATATGTAGCTATTGTGTTAATGTGTTAGTACAAAAGAAGATAAAGAAAGATGAAGGACTTAGAAGAAGTGGTAGATTGAGAAAGGAGAGGACTGTGAAAGACCTGTAATTTTAAGAGAGTCTAGACAGGATTAGCTTGGTTAAAGATGAGTTTAGTTTATTCTATCTGTAAATGGTTATTTTGTTAATTAAGAAGTTTATTGAAATGTTATGTTAATTTGGTTTAATTAAAGTGTTAGTTAAGTTATTTTTTAAATGTGTTAAAAGGAAAATTTAGATGTTTTTTTAAGATAACTTTGATTGTGTACTTACCTATAATTTCCTGTCGGGTTTGGTACCTTGTAACATAGAGAAAGAAAAAAGAAATCATTAGTAGAAGGGTTATAAGATTATATTTACAATTATGCTATATTTAAAGTTTTAAAGTTTTTATTTTTGTGTATATTCTGGTATTTCTGACAATTCTATTTTAACCACTGTCAGCCATACATTACTTTTGAATGGGAGACAACTTCCACTTCTGTACTGTTAATTGCTTTTGCTAAATTTTGCTGGAAAAAAATAACCATCATCAGGCCTATATTTGCGAGAATTATAATCATACACACTATCACATGTAGTATTGTCACTTGGGAGTTCATCATCACAATTCACGTCGGCAAGCACTTTAAAAATATATCCTTTCTTCTTTGATTCAGGTTTATAACAGTTATGATAAAACAATGTCAATGCTTCATCACATTCGTCGTTTTTAAAGTTTTTATTTTTGTGTATATTCTGGTATTTCCTTGTCGGGGATAGAGTTCTGTAACCTGAAAATAGAAAAGAAAAATTAGTAGAAGATTATAAGTTTATACTTACCATTTTGATTGTACTTTTAAGTCTTAGAGTTTATATTCTGTAAATTTTAATTCATTTTTGAATATGTAACAAGTCATTTTGTACTTACCTATTTTATGTTTTATGTCTTTTGTATTTCATTGACGATTTTCAATAAAACTTTTTGAAAAGTAACTGTCAGGAATATCTGCCCAACAGTGTTTTCTCGCTATTTGGCACTCTTTAAGCGTATGGTAAAGCTTAGTACTAAATATATAAATATTTATTTATTTAATCATACAGAAATTTGGAAATTCCAGCTAAACTTCTATCTTTACGTAGAACCAGGAATCCATATTTTGAGGTATTAGAATCTGCTCGGTCTCCGTCCATGTCTACAGTAAAATAATATTCTTTGATATAGTAACTGTCAGGACTATCTTCCCAACAGTGTTTTCTCGCTATTTGGCACTCTTTAAGCGTATGATAAAGCTTAGTACTAAATATATAAATATGATTATCGTTATCAGCATGCAGGTATCCATACATGGCTAATAATGAAAACAATGAACTGCGATCGCTTCAAATATATCAGACTCCTAAATTTGATTGGCTACTGCTAAATTTAAAGCTTATATTTTCTAATCGCAGGTAATACTGCTATTCGCGCCACATCTATTTCACCAATGAGGTTCATCGTCCCAAATTAGGCGATTCTAAGAAAAAATTAAATATATGAAAGATGTTTTTAACTTTATTTTAATCCAAAACATCCTTAAACAGTTTTCAGTATATTAGGCGCTACATCTATTTGACCAATGAGGTTCATCGCCCCAAATTAGGCTATTCTAAGAAAAAATTAAATATATGAAAGACGTTTTTAACTTTATTTTAATCCAAAACATCCTTAAACTGTTTTCAGTATATTATTCCAAGAAAAAAAAAATCTAAATATGTAAAAGATGTTTTTAACTTACACAGGGAATGCCTTTTATTTTAAACTCAAAGCTTTTTAGATCAACATTTAACTAGAAAGTCTGTCACATGGTTCCTAAAAATTTAATATAAAACGACTCTGAAACGAACTAAGCTCAGTGCCGAATTCTGATAGAGCAGCAGTCCAAGTTTAAAAGATGAAAATCATAATAGCTTGTCCATTTACTCATGGGTAAGTAATCAACCATTTTTTTTCGTATAACATGTTTTTAAATAACATAGGCCATAATTTAAATGACTAGAAAATCTGTCACATGTTTCCTCAAAATTTAATATAAAAACGACTCTGAAACGAACCGAATTCAGTGCCGAATTCTGATAAAGTAGCAGTCTAAGTTTAAAAGATGAAAATCATAATAGCTTGTCCATTTACTCATGGGTAAGTAATCAACCATTTTTTTTCGTATAACATGTTTTTAAATAATATAGGCCATAATTTAAACGTTTTTACTTTTTAGTGTCATATGCATTGAAGTTAGCAACGATTATATAGTCACACAGTGGTTCCTTCAAGATCAGGTTTTACCCACGTTTATACAGACGTGGCGCCATGGGGTAGACGTGGGCACCGGAACGACTGACGACCCGTTCGTACTGAATTACGATATTGGTAGCTACGTCCGGGATCTCAGTACATATAGTAGGGAGGCTCGAGAGACTTTCTCCCGCCAGATAAATCACTATGCAGGCCTAGAAAACATCTCTACACGGCACGATTGTTCCAATCATACTCGTAAGAGACTTTCTCCCGCCAGATAAATCACTATGCAGGCCTAGAAAACATCTCTACACGGCATGATTGTTCCAATCATCCCCATATCACGACTCTTTGGCAAGAAAATAAATAAAATTTAATTGCTAATTGGACTTGATTAATTTAAATATAGTCACAATTTTCAATACGGAGCCGATTTAACCCTTTTACTTAAGCCGCTATAAATAGTAACAACATATTTAATTTTTAAAGTCGGTATTTTCTAATTCGGGGTAAAACTGCCACTCGCAGAACTTCTATTTGAACACTCTATTCAAAATACAGTTATACACATGTCAACTTTCGGCCAAATATGACAGCAGATCTAAAACAGAGCTATCTATACGCTTTGACGTCATCGCCGCCATGACACTGTTATCCGTACTGTTGTTACTCCGTGATATTACTACTATCTGGTAAATATAATTTTGTAATAAGGTTTGCTAATCTGGAAATAAAATTGGTTTCATAAAAGGGTTATATTTATGTGTTCCGTTTGTTGAGACAATAGCGTATCGAGTACCAAAGCTCCGCCCCTTTTTTGTAACTGCGGCCCTCCATGGGCTCTATTCTGAACGTCTTGTAAAACCGAATCCGATTTGTGACGTCAAGAGTCGACACATTTCACCATCGGCCGTCGGTAAAATTTAATTGCTAATTGGACTTGATTAATTTAAATATAGTCACAATTTTCAATACGGGGCCCGATTTAACCCATTAACTTAAGCTGCTATAAATAGCAACAACATATTTAATTTTTAAAGTCGGAATTCAAACGATAGATTGAAGGATGGGATTCAATGGTCCTGGCCCAGATCCCTCCTAAAAAATTTAAGGAGTGGGACTCCGGCGGCTGTTTATAGAGCTGCCATCATCACAAGCTGAACAACACCCATGATGGAGTCAAACGATAGATTGAAGGATGGGATTCAATGGTCCTGGCCCAGATCCCTCCTAAAAAATTGAAGGAGTGGGACCCCTGGATCCTTCAGAATGGTAAGCCACAGCTTTACCACGCAGCAATCCGGTTTATTTGTCATTCGGTAAGTCTGTGGGTCCCACAGTTTGATCTGTGAAGTGTTCGTTATCCGAACATAAAAATCTTTCAAAAAGTGTTCGTTATCCGATTTGTTTGTTATCTGAACTGTTCGTTAACTGATCACCTACTGTATTTATTTTATTTTATATTTAGGAATTTAATTATAATATAATAGAAACAGATGTGAGGAACCCATAACAGAGTTAAGTCAAAAGTGTTTTTCTAACATATGTGAAATGTAGCCATCAAGATATGGCTGATATATAATGTACCAGCACTTGAATAAGAAGCTCCAAAGTTTGGGATAGAAGGAATTGATTCAAAAACTTATATAAAAAATAAAGACAATATATTTATTTAAATAACAAAGAGTAATAGAAATACGATAAAATGTTAATTAAACAACACAATTCAAGCCAAACTTAGATACAGTGAAAGAAGATCAAGATTTCTAAACTTTCCTAAATAGATGAGAGATCTATTCACCTTGCTGTGAGCATACATCTGACAGAGAGAGAGAAAGAAAGAGAGGAACTGTTTTAATTTCCGAGTGTCCATATTCTTCATTCTACTATATTCCTATGCAGCACTAGTTAACTCCCTTCATTCTCTATCAAACTGCTGCCAATGGAATTGGAGTCTTCTTTTAACTTACTACCCTTTCTTCTATTTTTTGCTGATAGAAATTAGAAAATAAGTGATTCTTCTTTAGTGTCAAAGCATGTCTACCTGTTCACCCTTTTGGAACAAGAAACCAATACTATTTATTTGTTTGAAAGATGGAACTTCTTTATTTCCTTTCTTACACAAAGCAAGGAACTTACAACATAGAGTTAAAAGAAGTTCTGAGTCCACTAGTAAAACAATAAGTTTTTGTCAGTTTGTAATTTTTTTCTCTCTTTTTCCCTCTCTCAGATATTCTAAAACAAACAGCTGATAATGGTATCTGATAATAAGTAACATATATTACAAATGAAACTAAAAATTTTAGAAAATATATAAGTAAACTAAAACTACATATTAATTTAAATTAACATTATTTTGATATTTCAAGGTCCTTGTAGATTTTACACAGTTTATAAGTTTAGCAGAAAAAGCTTCATAAATCTATAAAGAGCTTGACTTTTTATTATTGTATAGATAAAACAATATACAAGGTAGGATTAAAAAGTTTCAGGACTTTACTTTTAAAAACATAAAAAATTTGAAATTTGAGTAGAAAGTATATATAATTTAAAAACCTATACTATTTGGAAATACATTCTAATATAACCTAACCAGGAGACTAATATCAAATTAAACTGAATACCTACAGCCAAATAAACCTCTAGTGTCAAAATTCTGAATTTTTTTTTTGTTTTTTTAACAATTAATTTTTAAATCAAGGCTATGATGCCACCATCTGTTGAGTTAATAATTAATTAATTTGTTGAGTTAATTATTAATTAATTTTTAAATTTGAACTAAGATGGTGCCATTTAGTAATTAATAATCAAGACTTAAATTTTTAAATTAATTTTCCCAAAATAAAATTTTACCACCACACCGGAATCAAACCAGGATTTTTGGGATAGTGCCCCAGTGCCGTACCAGTTAGACTACAGCAGCAATCAGTAGAATTCTGTTTCGGAAAGCTTATATAACGATTACTATAGAAACTTATCTCTAGTATCAGCCTTGTCTGATAAGTTTCCATAATAATCATTATATAAGCTACCCAAAATGGAATTCTATTGGTTGTCACTGTAATCTAACTGGCAAGGCATTGGGGCACTATCCCAAAGATCCCGGTGCAGTGGTAAAATTTTATTTTGGGAAAATTAATTTAAAAATTATAGTCTAATTATTAATTACTAGATGGCGCCATCTAGTAATTCAAATTAAAAAATTAATTAATTATTAACTCAACAGATAGTGGCACCATAGTCTTGATTTAAAAATTAATCATTAAAAAATCAAAAAAGGTAATTTCAGAATTTTGATACTAGGGGTTAATTTTGGTTGTACATATTAGTTTAATTTGCTATTTGGAAATTTTCCCACAAGATGTCAATAAGGAGCCAGTCATTATTTTGCTGCACACACCCAAAAGAATAACACTAGTTTTAAATAATGTTATATTGTAAACATGTCAGTATTTGAGCAAAGAGCTACAATTAAATTTTGCTTTTTACTGCAAAAAACACATATGGAGACTTTTAACATTCTTTGTGATGCATATGGAAACCAAGCTTTGACACAAAGCTATATGTAGAATGATACAAATGATTTAAACATGGATGCATAAGAATTAATGATAGTTACCGATCTGGTTAGCTATCAACCTACAACACAGCTGTCAACATGGAGAAAGTTACAAACATTTGATCCTATCTGGTAGCAGCATTCCCAATAAAATTTTGTCACATAATATTGTATATTTATTTCAGAAATTTGAATATTACTATGATTCCTAATCATAAATATTGAATTTTTTATATTATGTAATAGTTAAAAATGTAACTGCTTTGCCAAGATATTCAACTTATAAAACAAGTACCAACAGCAAGCACAAACATATTGTTGGTGCTTGTTTTTTAAGTTGATTATGTAATAGGTCCAACTTACAAGATTTTGAGTTTTATGGTTTCAGAAATACATGGATGAAAAAGTCTATTTTTACTGAATTTTCATAAAAATATCATTTATCGTATTAAATTTTCTTATTTATGCTTAAAGTATACTCATAAATTTCATTGCCATTTCATTCATTAATGTACTTAACTATAAACATCAAATTTTAGCATAACTGGACTTAGGCAGATTTTTGATTTATATGATTAATTTTTGGAAAAATTAATTGTGTAAATTGAGAATGTACTGTATTATTCTTCTCAGCCTTATCCTCCATATACTTTGAGATATTAAAAAACAGGATTAAAAAAAGATGATGATATGTGCAAATAAATACAGTAGCATTAACATTTTAAAGAAAACAAAATTTATTGGTAGAAAGGCAATTTTTAAGTTTTAAAAATTTAGTTTTAAAAGTTTAAAAATTTTAAAAGCAAGCCTATTTAATTTTACTTTAAGAAAACATCGAAACTTTATGAAGAAAACTATAATATACACACAGATCCCACACTTTGTATTGGATAAGTGTTTTTCAAAAATATTGTATGAAATTTCTCTCCAATGGATTATATTATGTGATGTTTTAAAAACAATTCATTAAAATGCTTTGAAAATAACAATACTTTAAATTTATGATAGGGATCACTTGTTAGGTTATATCAAAGCTTCATTGAAAAAGCATAATATAAATTTTTATTTAAATTTATATTTTTATGGATACAAAAAAGTTCAATACTCCATTAATAATTTATAAACTTAAAACATATTTCTTCATTACTGATTTTGTGAGGATCATGAAAATATGAATTATATTTGCGATATATAAAAAAAATTTAATACATCAAACAAAGAAATTGTAAAAGGGAGAAAGCTAAAAACATCGAACAAAGAAATTGTAAATGGGAGGAAGAACGTTAAGATTGAAAAGAAAGCATTTACTGAATTGCACTGCCTGGTGCAAAACTTCGTTCTCAGCGTCGTAAATCTCAAAAACAAAAAGAAATTATGTATCGCGGGCGAAGGATTGTGCTTGTGCAGGTGTCCAGGGACTATTGCAGTAGACCCCACCTGCAAGAGAAATAATAAACAATGGTCGGGAATGCATCAGAGCCCAGGAATTTGGGCTAAATGTCACGTTTTGGTCCCAGGCTCGGGGGATGTTATAAAAGGGGATCGGCCACCCCCATAGATGGAGAGAACGGAGGGAGAATGGGAAAAGAACAGATAGGAGAAAGACGATGTAATAATTTTCACCACTGAGGTTTCACAACTGCTGCCCTGTTCCTTCAGCTGCACTGCACTAACAGGGTCGGATCCCACCTATGAGAAGAAAAGTGTCTCCACTTCGAGGCATCAATTAACAAAGATAGTGCACCATTAGAAGAAGACTGCCTAGAAACCAAAGACTGGACGACGAATATAAATACGTCTCTGTGTGGACAAAGATCACATTAAGAACTTTGAACTATAGACAATTAGTGTTGTGCTATAGAAGAAGTGTAAAATCAAGATTTTGAAAGAACTTTCTGTTTATAAGGTATTTATCCTCTTATTTGGGTTATGTAATTCTCTCTCACTCAAGAATAAAGATCTAAGGTATTAACCATACGAGCTGTTCGTCATTGTGTCCTTGAGCAGCTCTCCATCCTTACTCACAACGATAACCCACATCATCATCCACTAGGCAAACCTGCCTGTTTGTCGGCATCATTCACGAGACCGACTGGTGTTAGATCCTGATGATATCCATGCAAAGCTTAGGCCTGTAAAATATTACATCGCCCGCTGGCATCCCACAATTCTATCATATTATAAAACATTATTATTAAATAATAAAATTTATTGCATTAATTCAGTGAAATTATCTGTTACTTAGTTACCCTTCCTACATTTGCTAAAATGGATCTCTATATTAACTATAAATATCTGAAATACAGATACTTGAACAAACAGATAAAAATCCAAAAATGGAACAAAAATTTAAAAATTACAATAATAATATGATTTAGCATAAAATATTTCATAAATCTAAATAAAATTTAATTCTTACATAATATTAAGATGGAAGAACTTATTATGCTAAAAACATTGTCTATAAGGCAGGGCTGCCCAACCTTTTTATGATCGTGAGCAGCTTTTTTCACCGGAGTGATATAGCGATCTACCGATATCCAGGGAATAAAAGTACAAAAATAGCAATGTCATCTAGATAATTCAAAATTTATTAAGTAAAATAAACAATTCTTCACAGCATGAAAATAAAAAATAACTACGAATACATAAACAAAAATTTTAATACGATATTTGGAATTGTGTAGATTTCAATTGATTCAAAATTTGAATTATATGACGAAAGAGATAATCTTAAAATTTTTACAAACATATTTTGTTGTGAACATAAGTTCAATTTTAAATCTATAATTTTTGCTCATCGTATTTCGGATATTCATTTTTCAAATCGAAAAAGTCCTTTTCATTTACCGAATTACCGGTAAATTTTTGAAATTTACCGGTAAATTTACCGAACGTTTTTTTGTCAATTTATCGGTTAACCGGTAAATCGGTAAACCGGTATACAATCCCTAGTGGCTAAAAAAGAAAAAAAAATTTTAAATAATTGAAGAAAAGTTTATTTTTTAATAAATTTAACTCTTTTAATGCCGAACGATATATTGTTGTCTGGAACTGAGTAGTCTAATAGAGAAAGAAAAGACATTTGAACCTATAAATGCATTTGTCCAACAAACTTTTGCTTACTCAACAAAATAATCTTCATTTATTGTTTTTGATATATTATTATATTCTACCGATTGATTTAATCTGCTGTTACTTAATAAATGATAAAAGACACAAAGAACGAAAACACGTAGGGATAACCTCACTATTCTTGTTTCAACAAGAAACTTTACTATGTACCCTTTTCCTTTATGTTTTCCCTATGGGGGTTATGCAATGACTTGTTCCCCAAAAACGAAACGCACACGAAAGAAAACGAATGTGAGAAGCCAAAAAAGAGACAGGCTAGTCCGCTGGGCAGTCCGAGTCCACATAGGGCCCCACTGCAGGCTCCCAGTGATGGATGTGGACACCACTGGAGCAATCCCGATTCCGTATAGGAGCCCACAAGTGAACCCCCAGTGACAGACCTCGGAACCACCAATGCAAAGTGACCCCTTTAGGAGCCTTTTACTCCAGCAGGGTCAGACGGTGGGTATATTCTAACTCCCTACCCACAGGGGAAACTTTACTATGTATTGTAAAATGGAAGTTTAATAAGCGAGTCGATTGGAAGATGGTTGGAGACTTGAAATCGACTCAAAAGCTTGTCACGATCGACGGGTTGGGCAGCCCTGCTATAAGGCAACATTCAACATTTTAAGTGTAAGTTTTAGTATAAGTGGTAAGTTTTTAGTGTAAATATAATGAGAAAACTTTCCAGTGATTCAAATATAAGACACACTAATACGTTTAATTAATAAAATATATTACACAACACAATACTGTTTTGAATAATTATAAGAGGTTTTTCAAGTGACAGACTTTTGACTTATGAAGGAATTTCAGATATAATTATATTCATAAGTAGAGTATCATTTATACTTCTTAATTGTTATTTTTTAATAAGTAAAATTAAATTTACAATTAATTTATTTAAAAATTCTTAAAGCTGGTGCAAAAATTACTTACTTTGATTAGTCTTAAGATTTTCTTGTTTCCCCACCTGTTTTGCATAACTTTTAATTGCAGCTAAAAAGAAAATTAAAACAATATTTCAATAACGAGTTTCAACTTAACCTTATATCTTTTATAACTATAGAAGAATATCATTTAAAATATGTCACAAATTCAGTGGTATCTCGGTATATGTCCTTAATCTGTTCCAGATCCTTGGAACTTATAACAGGACATATATGAAACAAATTTTTCCCATAAGAAATAAAGTGAAAATGATTAATCCCTTCCCATGAAAATATCCTATTGTTATTGGCATATCATACATTGATGAGTTTGTATAAAATAATTTAAATACTTAAGCATACTAAAATACAATAATACAAAAGCAATTAGATGAAATAAATGAAAATTTAACATTAGCCAATTTAATAACATCTTTGTTTTTCACAATTGTAGATACCATCATTCTCGGCATATGGTATGCAGCAGCCAAGTCCTAGATACACATTCCATCTTCATACTTTTCAACAATCTCTTTTTTCATTTCCATGGTGATTCTAACCATTTTCTTCGTTGCTTGGCCCTTCTCATTAACTTTCTTAGAACTCATGGTTAATGAATTTATTAAAAATTTACTCAAAAAGACACAAAATCACGTGAAAATTCAAAGACAGTTATAGGGCAGGTTGTTCACTGAATGATAGCAATTGGCATACTGACGCTCGTGCACAATCGTAGTATTGTCTCGTGAGAGGTAAACAAGGGTAGCATGCGAGTTGGTCGTATTTCAAACAAAGGTATATACCAAGTAAAAGTTTTCACATCCAAACAGGATATATACCAAGATGGACTTATTCCAAAGTGGACATATAACAAGGTACTACTGTATAGAATTTTTATACATGAAATCAAGAATATCTGAAATTAAATAATATAAAATTTAAATTGAAAATGGCAGATATATTCTACTTAATGTACACTTAATGCATTTTTGGTATAATGTATAATCAATTTTACTATGCATCCCTATCATAAAGTATTGCTGACTTGCAATATTATTATTTTTTGATGATATTAAAAGCATTCAAAATTTTCAAAAACTGACAACACAATGGGATCTAAAATGGTCAACACTATAGAGTATATTATATGCTTTTCCATATGGAAGAGGAGCAAAATTTATCCATCATCTAATCTGCAGGTCAGATGAGGTAACTACAGGATATATTCTTTCTTTTTGGTTAATGACCTACCATATTATTACTAGCAGGATCCTTTCTTTCTTCATGCATTCCTATACTCTTCTCATTTCATCTTTCATTTTCAGAGTTACATCTACTATCTTTTTCACTAAAAGTAAAAGCACAGTACATGCTGTATCGTAATTTTATTTTTATATCTCATCGCAAAAAATTTTTATTTTCTTGTGTGTGAAACAAAATATAAGTAATCATCATATTTCATTGATTCTAAGACAATTTTTTCAATTTTTAGCATTTTTGAAATTAGAATATATCTTATAATTGATATACAAACAAATGTTTCATTATCTAATTTGAATAAATATACTGTTATGTTGGTTGGAAATAAAAACAGAACTTTTTCCAGTAGCAATCATTATTTAAAGGATTATAAGACATTCAAGTAAAAGCACAAAAGATAAAAAGACAAAATAAAACACACAAAAGAAATTTTACTGCAATTATAATGAAATGGGAAATGCAGCCAAAACACAATGATTGATGAAAGTGTAAATGCTGTGTTCAGATAAATATATAAGAGCAGACATTTTATTTGAAGTATTAACCTGTTCAATGCTTATGATGTGTTTACACATCAAGGAAATGGAATAAAAGAAAAAAGGGTTAAAAAAATTTAATCCTGATTTTATTAATCCAGCTTTTGCAAATCAACCTTTTTGTGTTTATTAGTTGAAACTAGCAGCTTTTGATGGTGGTTCTTAAATTTTTTAGTTGTCAAAATACATTTTTATTTACATATTTATAAACATTGTTTTGAATGGAACTGCTTAGTAGAATTTGGAATTTTTTATCCTATCCTGTCAATTTTTGTAGTCTACTATATCAAAGTTATTCCAGTTTTGGAATTAGATAAATGATATTTTTGAAATTTTAAGTAAAAATTGAATTTTTCATATGAGGAGTTATAAAATGTTTAAAATTTAAAAAATATTGTAGACCAGTGTTTTCCAAACTGTGGGGAAACCTTCTTAGTGGGACAATGGTCTATTGCTTTTGTTAATTCTTGCATGACCCATGCAAGAATTAACAAAAGCTTCATTTTTGAGACAAAAAAAACAAAAAATAAAAAATAAATTCAAATTGATGTCAGGAAAAAATAAATCAGCTAAAGGGTTATAATACATATATCCATATACCCAGAAACTTTGCTGTAGTCGTTTTAAAGACAAAATATCAATCTCATTTAGTGATTGAAAAAGAATTGCGAGTAGTGATATCTTCAATAATATCCCGATTTGAGAGAATTTGTGCTGAAAAATAAGCCACTCATCACATTAAATATTATGTTGTATTAAACATGTATTCTCTTTTTCATTTTTTTTTATAAGATTGTTTTAATTGTAATTAAAATTATTACACCATAATAAATATATATTTTTTTATGTATAAGAACTTTATTAATACAAATATGGTATATTGTTTTGTAGTACTAAATTGTAAATAGAAAGTATTTATAAAATTAAACTGTTATGAAAATACAGAAAACCATTTTTTATGAAAAAGGGGAGGCATAAACAAAAAGTTTGGAAACCACTGTTGTAGACAACAAGAAAATATAGATTAATTCTGTTAAAATAAATAAAAATATATCTTAATTGCTCATTTTTGTTTCATTCTCACTGATATTTAGGAGAAAAATGTGAAAAATAAAACAAACTCCCTGTGACCATTTCTTCTTCTTCTTTTTCTACAGGGGTAATATGGAGGTTTTAGCTGGCGCTTTTTCCTCCGATTGCGAGAGTTACTGTCTGGGTTTCATGTGAAGTGGCGAGTCATTATTATGTAGCATTCTAGATGAACTATGTGTTGACAGGAGTCCGCCCAAGGCAGAGGCCAGTAGATCGTATTTAAGTCTGGGAAAGAGGTAATGAAAATACCTAATGCTGCTCCTAAAATTGTCCTTGCCCTTGAATATACTGGGCACTCAATCCAGTAGTGAATAGATGTTTCTAGGTTGCCACAGTATGGACATGCCGACGTCGGGTGTAATTTACGAGAGTATAGAAAGACGTTTAGTGGAACCATATTTGTACGAAGGCGATAAAATAGAATCTCTGAATCACAGCTAGAGTAGCCATTGGACGGCCAACTTTGAAATCGACGGAGATGTATAAGTGGTCTGTTCGAGGCGATCGATTGCCAATTCTGGAAGATAGTTTAATACTGGGAGGAATACTGATGCCATTGCGTCCTGATCATCTAATGCTCTTTGTACTGAGCCATCCACCGTTAAACCGCTGGGAAAGATATCTGCTGCCTCGTTGATAGGTATGCCCACGTGTCCTGGAGTCCAAACAAGGTCTGCTGGCCGTTCCATTCTCTCTAGGAGGTCTGAAATTTGCAGCACTGTTGCTGTCGATGTCGATGAGGCGTTTCTAATAGCTTTAAGTATAGAGGAGCTGTCTGTGAAGATCGTAATTCGGCCTGTATGATGCTGTGTAATACTGAGGGCTACTCGGATCGCTGTCGCTTCAGCTGAGAACAAAAACTAGAAGGGTGAACTTGGTACGTTGTGTAATAGCCCCACTCTGGGATAACCATCCCAACTGTTGTATGAGTTGCTGACTTCAATGTGTCTACCCTGCCCAAGCAAGGCCTTCTCCCAGTGATTTGTGCTTTCCTCCATAAATAGGTTGTAATATTCCGTTGTAGTATGTCCTGGTTCTTGGAAGGACAGACCTTCATCCCATATCTTGTAGCAGACTGTTCCCCACACCAGGGGAGGTGTGAATAGTGAGATGTTGGTGGGACAAATGTTGCTTTCCCTCGTCCATTCTGCTGTGTATGTTTCATATGGAGCTTGAAAACGAGGCCAGTGATAGAAGTCCAGGTAGTCCATTCTGTGGAGGTGTTCTGCTAGGGGGGACCACCGAGACCACGATAAATGCCATAGGTGTAGACGGATTGCTTGAATTCAAAAGCTGGTTTCCAAGGGTAAACCCCTGCTTCAGCCAGGATGGTGAGTGTCAGCATTGTATGAGGGAGCCCAAGAGCCACTCTTACTTGTGACCATTTAAATGGACATGACACTTTTATTGCTTTATTGCAGCCACTCACTTCCCAAAAAATAGCTGCCAAGCCTTCTTTCCCTGTGGCATATGGTATTGGGTGGATTAACACAACAGCTTTTGAACTTTCTATATATTATAAAAATTTTAAGAAATAATTTTTTAAAACACCAATTTTCCAAAAATAACACTAAATATATATGTAGATCCACTGGGATGAACTGTACAGGTGTTTAGGCCTAATGCGATTGTATGTGGCTGTCGCGCGTAAGTCCGAATGGGTGAACGAAATCCTCTGATACAGTGATGACAACTACAACGGTTTAATCAACCAAGGATCTTTATTGAGAGAGAGATTTTCGTTATACATGCCATTTCAGAGGATAAATACCTATATTTATATGGTATACAACAATAAAGTATGATTCCCTTTTCTTTCTTCTTTTAAACAGTCTTTAGTCCAAATATGATTAGTCTTTAGTCTCTTAGACACAACACAAATTCCTTTTTGAAAATATGGAATACTGAAGCTAGTGCCAATGGTAAAGACCCTGGCTTGGCACAATAGATGACAGTCCCGAACCGCACAGGAAGAAAAATCTAGGTACTGACTGTAGGCAGAATAACACCACACATCCACACAGACAGAATTCTCTTGGCTGACTGCTTGGTTCTATCTTCGAAGAATGTCAATTTTTTATCTTAATTTCTTACATACTAAGGTGGTCGAATAGCTTTGATTTATCATTTAATATTACACCTGTGTTTATAGAACTGCGATTCTATTACAACATTGTTTATGGTTAGGTGATATTCCATTTCCCTTCTTTCTTTTAAACAATTTACAAGTTCTATACATTACAATAGTAATAATCGAATAATAATTTGACAGGGGTCAAAATTTGACACCTTAAAAATTTTATCTATTAAATCTCCTCGGACCTTACATATATAAATCTATAGAAGAAAAGTGATTGAATTTTATCCTTAAATTGTTAAATTTAACTTCAATTCCAAATATGAAAAGTTTATTATTATAACACAACCATCTTTCAACTTTTCAATATATATCAGAAAATAAACATTATCAAATAGAACAAATATAAAAATATTTAGAATATATTTATATATCGTACAAAATGTCAAATAAAACTTATATATTTATTCTAGTAATTTTCACTGTGACAAAATGCGTGTGGTGTCAAAATCAGTTCACTTGTCAATTTGATGTTCAACCTGAGAATCAGTAATGATGGTGATTGAGTTGCCTAGCCTTAGATGGATGGCTCTTTTTATTGGGTCCATGGCCAGGAGTTTCAAAAAGAAAAAGTCTTCAAAATAAAACAAAGATTAGTAAAATTTGGTGCATAGTCCTTCAACCATGCTACAGAACTTTGTTAGTAATACTATGATGAAACAGTTATAAAACACATTATTATTATTAATAAGACGACAACAGCAACAATGAGACCCAAGATAATGATATATGAATACAGAATGAGGATGGGAGAATTCTGATGGTAATGATGAGTTGATGATTTTTTATACAAATGAGTACTATATATGCTTCAGGCACAATCCAGGCTTATTTACATAAAGTTACAAGAAAAACAAGATGAATTTACATATTTTTATGAAAAATTGCCCATCTTTACAAGTTAATTTGATCCTGGAATTTACTCATAAAGTAAAAAATCATAAACCAAGACTCAATTTCCCATAGACATAATGTTGGGAGGTATGGAGTTCCATTCTCAGCAATACAATTTGACCACAAAAAAAATTAAGGCCAACAAAATTAATAGTTTATAATTAAATAATGATTTATTTATCTAAAGACATGAAAATAAAACTTTTAAAATCAAGCAAATTATAATAATAAAGAATTAATTATGTCATATTAATGTTAAAGAGTTTTTCTTCATTATTATTGACAGCTAAGCAGATGAGCTTTAATGCAGATGAACTATTTATTATCTTAAACACAATCAGGAATTATTAAAAGTTATTTATACAATATGCCAATAAAACTAGAGGATGTGTTACTTCTGCTTCTTGACGGCATTTTAAATTTTCCAATATTAAAGCAAAAAAACAGAGTTTGTTACAAAACTAATTGTGCTATATTATATGCCTATGTATGTGGGTATAAATGCCTTTTTATGAATGTTTACGGTTTATTTACTGCAATTAATATTCATATTTTTTTTGATGCTTTATATGTGAAAAAACTTGTAAATCTGGGAACTCATAAATTGAGAATTACATGTAATAAAAATGCTGTTTAATATATAAAGTAAATAATTGTATATTCTTCCAAAATATTCTTGTAACAAACATAATAACCAATTATATTATTTTATGGAAGTAAAAAATTTATTGCTATCAATGTTTTATTTTCTTGCTTGTTTTTACCCTAGATCATTATTTATGAAAGTATGCATAACTGAAAATTGAAATATTCACTTACCCTCAATTGTTGTAAATGTTTCTTGTGGTTTCCCTAAAGGTGTTCTAAGTTTATTTAAAACACACAATTGTGCAACTTCCCAAGTTGTCCAAAACCATAACAAAGAATTATTGCTGACCATCAGTGTCATTAACATGGAACTAAGTTTTGACTGCTTATCAATATGTTGGCTTGTATAGAATAATCTATAAAGCCAATTCTTATCCCTACCAAACATAAAATTATTTTTATTAACAACATAGCTATTTTCATATAAATTTATATATGTTATAATATACTTACTCTGGTTCAACTCCCTGGAGAATATAAGTCATAACAGTCTTAAAATTATGAGAATGAAAAGTACTAACTGGAGATCGATTCATGTGACCCCGGCGAACCAACCAAATATCTGAAACTGTTACTACACTATTATCCAAATTTGTATGATCGAGTTTCATATCATATCCTAATCCAAGATTTCCAATTGTAAATGGGAATCCACTAATAAGAGAAATAAAATAAAATTTTATTTAAAAATATTATTTTCAATTATAATCATCCCCGATTTATATCAGATCATCTAACATCATTTACTTAAGACCCAATTATTAATCCCTAGTGTACAAATTTTTTCCTGTTCTGATTTTATGTCATCTATCAATTACTATCTAAACTGTGAGAAAAATCAAGTCACACATATATAGATTATCTTAGACACAAAAACATCACCTATTTCAATTCATGTAATGAACAAATGATGTTCAAGGCTTATTAAACTTTATGTTCCTTTGTCACTTTGAATACAGTCATATGATATTGATAGATTTTTAAGCTTTCATCAAATATAAAAAGTCAAACAAGGCCCAAGACAAATAATCTGGCTAGGACTTCCCACAGCAGTTATTTTAGCCACTCTCTATTTCAACGTACAACCCAAAGCACACCAATGTCCGCACACACCAATCCTGTAGTGTGGGGTCATCTTTTGCCTGGATATCATCATACTTTAGGAAACACTTAATCAATCCCTATCACTATGAACATATCAGCTGGCTGCACAGATACAAACATAGTGGCAACCAGTATGCCAGTATGCCCTCCCACTGAATCAAGGCAGATTCCTTTTAGGAGGGAAATTGTACATCATCATCATACATTATAAGCCTATTTCAGCAGTTGGCAACCTATGGCATGTATGTCATGCAGAAGGTTTTTTGATGGCACAGTCTAGAGAATGACAATTAGTGAAATTTTGTCAGTAATTTATGCTGTTTTTATATATAAAATCTTATTTATAAATATAAAAATTTTTCTTTATATATAATTTTTTTCTAAGCTAACTGGGACACTACTGTAATGACAGTAATGAATTGTGTGACTCTGTAATAATATTTGTTAGACTGGAATTGGGTGAGTAAAGTTCAAAACGAACTATTCAAAAACACCACATACTATCATGGTAGCCTTTAGTCAATTCTGTGCAGTGAGAATAAATCATTTCAATGAGAATTTGGTTTTTCTAATTAAACTACAATTAAATTAATTTTAATATAAATTAAAACTTCTACTATGAAGATAAATGTTTACAGTAAAAGATATTCAAGAAGAGTGGAAAATAAATTATGGTTTCATAAGACAAGAAGAAAATGTAATGTGTTGTTTGTTGTTTAGAAACAATTGTAGCAAATTTCAAGTATTACAAAACATTATGATTCAAAACATAGGGAACAATTATCTCATTTGAATACAGAAAAAAGGAAATAATATTTAAAAACAAAGATCTATGAATGCAAAAATAAAAAAAAACGTTCATTACAAAATTTAATAAAAATAGATCATGAAATCAACAGATCAATTTTTCTAGCTTCATACTGCATTGCTAAAAAAAAGAAAAATCATTTGTAGATAGAGAGTTCTTAAAAGAAACCTTTTTTATGGATGTCTGAATATCTACTTTGTAATTTTTCAAATAAAAATAAAATTCTGCAGAAAATAAAAAGATATCCCTATTTCTGTTTGAACCATTCAACAAAGAATAAATTCCATGAATGACGATATAAATCAACAATTTGAAATTAGCTTGGGGCAATGTGATGTTATTAGTTTATCTTTGGATGAAAGCACTGACAGAAATGACATTGCACAATTAACATTAATAACAAAATTTTATTCAATTTCTAAAAAAATCTATAATTGAAGAAGTATGAACTGTTTCACTAATGTATACTACAACAATAGCAAAAGATATTTTGGATTGTGTTGCAAAATGCATAAATAAAACATGATAATGTAAAGAATAAAATATTTTCTGTTACGATGGATGGAGAAGCTGCAATGATTGGCAAAATCAGTGGTTTCATCCAACAAATATCTTGAACCAATTTTCTCTCTTCATTGTGATATTTATCAAGAAAGCTTAGATGCACACATTTCTAGCAGAAAATTGGAAGAAGTTATGTCTACCATGATAAAAATTGTCAATAGAATTATTGCATAGTCTTCTCTCTCACAGAAAATTTAACTTATTGTTGGAAGAAATTGAATCAGAATATGGAGATCTACTTTTATATAATAAAGTTTGGTTGTTAAATAGAGGAAAATATCATTAACAGATTTGTCAATTTATTAATGGAAGTAAAAATATTTTAAAGAGAAATAGGTGAAGAGTATCCTGATTTAGATAATGATATGTGGATTTTAAATTTTATGTTTTTAGCTGACATTATAGACCATTTAAATTGTTTAAACAAAAACTTCAAGGCAAAAAGCAAACTATATTACAATTATATGAACACTGGACTTCTTTTGTTAAAACTTGTGGTTTTTTAAGAAAAACATTGAATTTAAGTTTTCTATATTTTCTAAATTTAAAAAAGTTCGTGAACATAATATTTATTAATAAAAATAAATTTTCAAAAAAGTCGACTCTCTTATACATACTAATACTTCTTATAAAATAAAAAGTATTTATTACACATTATTTTAAAAAAATAAGAAGAAAAATGGCTAATAAACAGTTATTTTAATTATTTGTGTAGTAGAGTACCATATTTCATCTGTCAGGAGGGAGAGTACAATTGTTTGTTTACACGAGGTATCAGATTAGGCTTAGCAGTATCAAATTACAATATAAATTGTCTTTATTAGTTGGAAAAATTTTTTAGAATTATGAAGTATTTGGTACTATTAGATGCAAAATATCATCAAGAATATAAGTATATTAAATATTTTTTTATCCAATGCTGAAATCATGAATAATTTGAAAAAAATTATATAATGTTTACATATGCTAATTAGACCTAAATTTTTTTGTATTTTTTTTTATTTTGATTCTTCATTCCAAAACTTAAAAAAAGGATATCAGAGTACAGTATATTACTGACAAAATCTAATTTTTCATGCCAAAAAATTAATATGCAAAAAAGTTACAGCGAAAAATCAAAAGTATACACGTTAGAAAAAGGGGTCATGGAGGCTCACAGGGAATAAAACAGAAAATCAGAGGAGTGAAAAAAAGGTTAAAATACTGCACAGATTATAATTAGACATAGTGCAGATGAGTTTCCAAAAGAACGGAATGTTCTGTCTATTGCAATTTCCAAGAACAGTTTAAAAAAAAATCTTTAAAACAATGGAACCACCAATTCTCACTTTTAATAACTTGTCATTGGGAGAGTATCTTTTAATTCTCTAATACAGTGATATCAAACTCAGATGTTACTGAAATCCATTTAATGAGCATTGCCTATTGAGAGTGCTACCTAAGAAAGAAAGTAAAGTTGATAGAGCAAAACTAAACATTCAAATCATAAGCATTCCCAATTGTTTACACTTAATAAAAATAATTGTTGTACATGAGAATAAAATTTAAAAAAATTTAGACACATTCTATAAATGAAGTAAAGAAAATTGATAAATTAAGTTTATTTTATTCATTATTTGAATTAATCAGGTTTTGTTATATTATTGTGTTTATAAATTATGTACAATAGTTAAAATATATGATGGTTAAAAAATGTTTACGATAATGAAATTGAAACGGGCTGAACTGAAGACTACTGAGGGCCACATGCAGCCCGTGTGCTATGAGAAGATACGTCTGCTCTAACATATCTCAGAAACTGTATAGATAATCACTTAGTTCTTCTGAAAACATTCATCTGTAGTCAATCTCCTTTGTTTACAAAATCATAAACTCCCAAGTTCTATTGCCTATAAGAAATACAAGAAATCCATAAAGCACATTAAGCAGGAATAAATACAAAACTTATTATTAGTTATTCACTACATATATGTAGTGAATAAATAATAATAAATTTCATATTTGTTCCTGTTTAGTATACTTTGTGAATTCCTTGATCTATATAATTTTTAAAAAAGATTCTGATGCAAAATTTATACCTAAAAGAGTTAAATTAGCTAAATATTAATATCTAAATAAATATAATTTTTAATGCAAATTTTTAATTTTAGTGATACATTAGTATTAATTAAATTACTATTATTTATAGTATAAAATATACAACAGCAGTTTTCTGCTGCTGTATATTTTATACTAAAATCCTCTGGTCAATCCACAAAATAGCCAGCCAGACTCCAAAAATAGAATAAAAGACAAACTTTTTGGGCCTTGGCCAAACACTGTGATCAGTTAGCAAAATGGCCAGCCATTTCATGAATTGGTTGATTTTTGGGGTTTGGCCATAACATATACACAAAAAATTAATGTGAAAAGGCTTTTTTTTCAAATCTTGGAGAACAGATTAAATGAGATTTGTATAGAGATGCTCTGATCTTTATCATAAGACTATTAGAAAGTCTAAAAAAGAGACTTTCTAATGAACTTATGATATCTGGTAATTGAAGGTGATTGATATGACACACCAAAACTGGTAATGATGATGAATATAGAAAATTGTTATAAATTAAGCACTAAGATTATCTAATAGCAATTTGATTGAAAAGACATGTAAAAGAAGTTTTTGAATACATTTTTCAGGTTCTATTTTGAAGGATCACACAGTATATAAGGATAGATAGAATTGAAGATACTATTATATTTATATAGAGGATTAGAAGTTGATTAGTGAAAATGATTATTCAATCAAATATAATAAAATCATTAGAAAGGCTTAAAAAAGATGGGCTATAAAAAAACTCTTCAAATTGGTTTTACTAGAAAGATGTTTTGCCACTGCATAACAGAGCATAAATTTTCTGGTGTTTTCTCTTTGTTATGTTTTCATGGCATATTTATCTTTTGTTTATAGATATTCCTTGGTTTATTTACATCTGACTTTGAAAAACATTGATAATTAATTTATTTCAATTTATTTAATCTTGAAAAAATAACAATAAATCTTACCTAGTTATAATATGTAATGGCAAATACATGAAAAAATTACTAAATTCTTCTTGTACTTCAATGTTACAATCACTTAATTTAAGTATACAAATTTCATAACACCTTTATAAACAAAAAATTAAAATTAAAATAAATTATCAAAAATTTATTTAAAAAAAAAATTTGTTTTTAATTTCACCTTTTCAATATATTTTCAGGCAATGAAGATGCAGAACCTTTTACTAATATTTGCAGAACTGAGCAGCAAGCTTTTGTTAATAATGGATCTGTTGTATATGCTATAAAATATATTACCAATTATTTTTCAAAATATATATTGATTTGTCTGAAAATTATAAACTATATGATTGAATATAAAGGGTTGTTTGTAAAGTAATCATTTCATCACAACTTTTGAATAATTGAAGAAATTTCAATGAATCAAAAGAAGAAAACATCTTTAAATATATTTTTTAAGGTAGTTTATTATATTCATTTATAAATGTATACCATATTTACTTGCATATATTTATCAATCATTTTTGGTCCAATTTTAATACCTCAAAATATGTGGGTAATATATTTGTAAATATTTTTGTGAGTCTAAAATAAAAATACAATACTAATCTGAATATAATGTGATTTATAAAAAAATTAACATTAAATAGAGGTGTCATAACTATATTCAAACTTCTGAAATAAATGTCATATTATGTTTTTGAAATGCTATCATTTTGTTTTATACAATAAGTGCTCTACATTTATGAAATTTCTGATTTATCATTGAAATTTTTGCATATCAGAATTTTCATATGCATTTAACATTAATAAAAACTTTTATTGCTAGCCAGTATACTAGGCACTGCCCAACAAATTCTGGCACGTCATTTGTAGAGAGATACTAATTTCTGATTTGCAAGATTTTCTGATAGTTATAAATGATATTTTACTTGTAAGTAAAGCTAGAAAAATCAAAATCTTTGTGTATGATGATGTCAGAGTGATGTCATACAATGGAACTTTTGTGACTTCACACAATTGACATTTCATGATATTGCTGTTCCAGAAGAACAATGACACAACTGCAAAAGCAATGATATTCAGGAGATGCAAAACTAAATATTGATAAGCTATTCTTATAATGAAAAAAATGTTAAAATATTTGATACTAATAGAAGTAAAGCAAAATGCTAGCATTACATCATTGTTCTATTGGAAGGATTATGTATTTCTAAAACTAGTAACATGTATAACTCAAAAACCCCAAATTTGCACTTGCGTCATTGTTCTTCCAGAATAGCAATATCATCCGTTGTACATCATAATGAAATCAAACACTGGTGACGTTCTGGGATATCATCAATTGCTATATTATACATTGAAACTATTGTCATATCATATAATGGCAATGTTCTGGAACATCATTGATTGTTACGTTATATGTCAAACTGTTCTGATATCACACACTGATAATATTCTGGGACATCATCCATTGTAATGATGTATGTTGGAACATTTGTTTGGAACATTCATTGCTACATCACAATGACATCACACACTGCATTTTATGAGGCTGTCCACAGTTACTTCATATGTTGCAATTGTATGTGACAACACTGCTGCATCACAATGATGTCACACACTCTGATGTTTTTGTGATGATGTTACTAAATCACAAAATGATGACATTACTTGTGTCACAGTAATGTTGCTATGTCACAATGATGTCATACATTATGACATTTTGTGACATCATCCATCACTCCTTCACATGTCGGAAGTTATAATGTCATTGTTATGGCATATTAATTTCACATTCTGAGACATCATCCATTGTCATGTCATATAGACAAACTTTTTCAATGTCAGTAATTGAAGAGTATGATCCCAAAACGCATTCAATCCATTTTGATCATTTTTCTTTTATTTCATGAAATAAAAAAATGATCAAAATGGACTGAACACATTTTAGAATTACACTCTTCAATTGTTACATTATAATGATGCCACACACTGATAACATTTGTGACAACATTCATTGTTACATTGTGGTAATGTCATATTTGTGAGACCATGACGTCATCTCTCATCATGCTTTGCAATATCAACAATAGTCAGAACAAAAGGCTGAAGAATTTAAACATTTATTTTAAATTACAATCCCAAAATGCCCCATCTCCATGGCAAGTAACCTATGTTACTTGCAGAAAAAGTCACTTTTCAAAGTTTGGTGCTGATAGGTCAAATGGTGTGGGAACATAAGTGGAACAAACAGATAGAAAGAACAATCCAAATGTGCCCCATTCTTTGGGGCAATTTTGATTTTTGTATCCATGTTATCTGCAGGATCATGGGAAGTCACCCTGCAAAATTTGGTCCTGATAGTCAAACAGTGTGGGACCTATGTGAAACAAATAGAAAGAAAATCCCAATGTGTCCCATCCTTTGGGCTGATTTTGATTTTAGGTATCCTATGTTACCTGCAAGATCAAGGGAAGTTACCCTACTAAGTTTAGTCACAATAGGTCAAACAGTATGGGAGCCTATGTGGGACACAGACAGATAAACAAACATTGCATTTTATATATGTAGATTGTTTTCAACAAAACATTAAATATGTGAAGACTTAACCCTGACCTATTCTATTTATTATTTTTACTTTTATTATTTGAAATATTATGTTTAGTTTAAAGGTTAACTTATATTTCACATCCTTCTCCTAAGAAATTTGAAAGTATGAGTTACAGAATGGAAATTCCATCTTCCCAAAAAAATGACTTGTCATATGACATCATCCATTTTAAATTAATATCACTGAGCTAATTCAAGAATTGAAGAATGATTTCTTATCAATGATTTATAATCAGTAAATACCTTATATACTCGAATATAAACCGATCCGTGTATAAGCCGACCCCCCCCCGACTTTAAGCATTTAAAATTCTGTTAATCAGTAAATACCTTATATACTCGAATATAAACCGATCCGTGTATAAGCCGACCCCCCGACTTTAAGCATTTAAAATTCTATAAAAATTTGAAAACAATCAATAGGAGAATAAAACAGCACTATAAGCAAGGTATTCACAGATTTATTAATCAGGAAAAACGTTTTCGGACTTGATTAGAGTCCATCATCAGTTCTACAATACTTAAAAAGGCATTCCATAATTCTCATACCAGTATCGAACAAATTTTAAACAGTAGAATCATAGAATAAAGAATTAACATATTTCTTATGTTAATTCTTTATTCTAATCAAGTCCAAAAACGTTTTTTCTGATTAATAAATCTGTGAATACCTTGCTTATAAGTGCTGTTTTATTCTCCTATTGACGATTAAAGCAAGTGTTTGTGATAGTTTTGGTTGAAAACAATAAATTACATGATCTTTGATTTTTGGTTACCGATATATTAATGCCATTTACAAAAATAAATATTTTATTGAAACTTTAAATATATACATATAAAATAAATTAATAAATGATTTTATTGAAACTTTAAATATATACATATAAAATAAATTATTATAATATTGACACCAATATATCAATTTAAAAGGTAAAATTTTATTTTACCTGAAGCGATTGGGTGCGTTGTGCCACCGACTCCAACCTGTGTTTGTATAAGTGCATCAGATAGGCGACGCCGCGCTGCCTAATGTGCCACAATGAAGAAATTCTTGACAATAATT
The DNA here is from genome assembly GCA_000484575.1 of Olivierus martensii. NCBI lineage: Eukaryota > Metazoa > Arthropoda > Arachnida > Scorpiones > Buthidae > Olivierus > Olivierus martensii. The sequence goes on along the minus strand of AYEL01092353.1, from coordinate 29,311 downwards.
CAGCTAAAGTGATCCAACGCAGCGCACCTACATATGATTCTTGGATTATTATCGAGAATTTCTGCGTCGCGGCGTATCAGGCAGCGCGGCATATCCTATTTGATGCACTTATATAAATACAGGTTGAATTTGGTGGTGCGACGTGGTCGATCATAACAGGTAAAGTAAAATTTTACTCCGAAGCAAGATTGATGTCGGAGAATGACATTATGACGTAGCTTCAGAAAATATAAAGTTAACAAATAGTAATAAATTTTTATAATTTACATTAAAAATATTTTCTTTTTTTGTTGTTTTGAAAAACTGTTTTCTTTTCTAAAAAAAGTTCATATTATCACAGTAAAAATTCCATTAGAATATGTTTATGTCACACAACTCCCAAGAGACCGTTCAAAGTTTCGTTTTCTCTATAGTTGAGTTCGTATTCAAATCTTTGATCGTATTTTAAAATGAGTGGATCACCCTAACGATGATGTCATACACCGTTAGGATGACGTGTGCAACGTGATTTCTAGCAATGCCACATGTTTTCTAGGTGGCTTTGTTTCTAGACGTTGATTGTGGGATTTCAAAGTTTTGATTTTGCTTACGATGACTTTTTTGATAGACTAAAGTTATTTTTCAGTACAAATTTTAAATAATAATTATTTTTTTGTTATTTTAAACATTATTATAGTACTTTTTAATCTAAAATCATCAATGATTTTAATCTTTTTTAATTAAATCAGCGATGAGTTAAATATAATAAATGTTTATCGATTACTAGCGAATGGAATTAAAACATTCTTAATTAATAATAATGAAAAATAAATATATATATACTCAAATATGAATCCTAGGTAATATTCTTGATTGATTGTCAAGTTTTCGCGTCGCTTCGTATCGGGCCATGTGGCGTTGCCTATCTGATTACGGTATATAGACGCAGGTTGGAGTCGGCAGCACGACGCGCTTGATCGCATCGATGTAAGATAAAATTTTACCTGGTATCGTATTAAATAAATTATTGCAAAATTTCCTTCCTGGTCATCGGGAGATACGTTCAATTAGTTATGGTTTTGCTTATTATTTCAATTTCTCCAGCCAAAAAAAAAAGTTGATTTTTTTTTGATCCGTGTATAAGCCGACCCCCATTTCAGAAATTTTTTTTGAGAAAAAACCTCGGCTTATACACGAGTATATATGGTAAGTATTGTTAATTTTAAGGATAACGGAATAATTTGTTTTATCTATAAACTAGAAATGGAAGTTACTGTATGACTTTACGTAAATGAACATAGATTTTGTAAAAGTCGCTACTATAAAAAAAAGATGCTTGCCATTAGGCCAGGTGTAATTTGGTTGTCAATTGAATTAGTGACTTTCTCTTTTTCTTTTGTGATATTGACAACTGATTGCTTTTCTGTATCAGAGTATGGAGATATTAGATTAAGTTATTCTTTAAGGTTTATTAACCTTAATACCCTAATTTATTATTCTTCAAGGTATTATTTCAAATTAATAAATTTATTGCTGTTTTGGCTCTTTTGGATTGATCATTAGACAAGTTTTATCACTAACTTATTTTGTGCTTAATTATTGTTTAAATAAAGCTTTTTGTTAACATTTTTTGTAAATGTCTGGATTCAATAAATTATTATTAAACTTTACTTGTTTTTGAATTTATTCAATTTCTTAGTTATTAGTGCATTAAAGTATTTTTGTTATTTAATTTTAATACTTGTTGGTTGCTTTAACAACCATGAAGTTCTGGTTATGTGTTTGTTGTGTTCATGTTAGATTTAGCTTTGTTGTTATTTTATTTACAGAAGTATAGAAGACTTGGCCAGGCCAGACTCTGGACTCTTGCAGTCATGAAATAATTAGGTATTCTTAGATTTATTGATAGTTTTAAATATTGCAACTTTACAAATATATCATATTTTCTTGAAAATAATGAATTTTTTAAAGTTAAACATAAACTTTTTATATTATTTTAATAATATAAACATTATTATTTTCTTTATATATGTTTGTATCAAATCAAGCATTCATACAAAAATATTGTATCAATACAAAATTCAGTTGATACAGCAAGATTATTGTTATTTTCAGCTAAAGAAATAATATATAATTTCGAATGCATAATATAATTATTTTTTCTTTCCTATAAACAATACATTTCCAAAAATATAACATTTCTGATTATCTCATAACTCTACTGTTCATAGTCAGTATTATCATTAATATGTGATTTTGGTTTTAGTTTGTATAATTGTTAACTTATGGAGAATTTATTTTTGAAATCAGTAAATATATTTATTATTATTTAGGACCAATTTTAGGACTAGTTTAGAACAGAACAACAACAAAACATAACCATTCTCCACTCTCATACATAAACAGCTTATAACATTTTCTACTTTATTTTAATTGGCCTCCAGATGCTTTGTTGACAAACTACACCCAATAACACATGTAGCGCAGTAAAGTAGCCTTGGGTGTGATTTCCTTTGAAACAATTGGCTGCTATAAAACAATAAAAGTGCCATGCCCCCTCTTTATAGCCTGAGATTGTTTACATTAGGATTTTCTTATATTTTACTAAATTATCTATAAAAGTGAAGCAATAAATGAACAAATAAGTAAAAATATTCTATATTTTAACAGAATTAACCAAAAATTTTTTCAGTTTTATGAATTTTACAGCTCATCATACTAAAATTCCATGTTTCACTTAAAATTTCAAAAATTTATCTCACTTCAAAATCAAAATAAGATTACTAAAATGTAATAGAATAGAAAGCAGAATGAGTAAGATTCAACGAAAAATAATCCAAATTCAACTAATATAATCCATTCATGTTTTTTATCTTTAAAACAGAATTTAGAAACAAATTTCGGCAATTGGAAAATTTAGAACCCATCATCAGAGGCAGGTATTTTCACCTAATAAATGCAAAAAACTCATTCTGTGATAGCTCCACTGCATAACTCAGGACTGAATTTTTTAATTGTTTTTTGTAACACTTCCTTGACGTGTATACACATCAAATGCATTGAAAAGACTAAAAGCCAAAAATACTCCATATTTATCCAATAGTGTGTGAATCTTTGCAAACAGAATTTGCATGACAAATGGTATATATTATACAATTTTAACAACTTTTTCACAAGAAAGTAGATTTTTGCTAATTGCTTTGAGTGCAGATCACTTTACAATAATAGGAATTCTATAATTGTAAACATCTATTTTCTATTTTGAATATTTTACTTTCCCACCAGCATTACAATTTTTGACAAGTCAAAAGTGGTCATTCAAAGTAGTAAACAAACAGCAATTGTCCTTTAGGATATATCTGTATCAGAAAGCCTTCACAAAATATTAAATTTACCATCGTTGGTATGCAAATAAATAATTATGCATAAATATCAACAACATTTTCATTTATAATAAATAAAATGTTTTCATAAATTAATTTTTAAAAAAATAATCAGAAATTATCTCAGATATTAAATGCAAGCAAATATACAACTAATAAACCAGGCCTACTCCAATTATTTTTGAAGTATAAATTGATTTTGATTGCAATTATTTTTTATGTAAGATTTTAGGAGTTTGAATTGCTGATAAAAAAAAGTTTCTAGATTAAGCAGAATTAAGACAATTACAATCATCCAAAACTCCAATTCCATGAAATATTTTTATATCATCAGCATAAGAGAATATATTAACAGATTAATAGTAGGAAAAGATAAATTTAAAGAAAATAATAAATCATTAAGATAAATAATAAATAAAAAAGGCCCCAGACAAGACCCTTGAAAAATGCCAGACAAAATATTCTTATAACCAGAGAAAATAACATTAAAGAATATATTTTGATAATGACCAATAAAATAATTAGAGTAATTTCAGCATCAAATTATTACACTACAGTTAGAAGATATTCTAACAATGCATATCTATTTTATTTTGTTGGAGAAAAATAAAAATCTGAATCCAGTTCAAATTATAAATAACTAATTATGATATATATATATATGACTGGGAGATGATTGCTATGCTCTAAGAGCCATCAAAATCAGAAATCCAAAAACATATATAATTTAGATATAAAAACAGCACAGCACTAAGCAGAAAGAATTTTTTATTTCAGAAAAGAAACATTTTTGACCACTGTCAACTGGTCTACATTAGCTTTAGTTACATACCACCCTGTAGGGATGGGAAAATTGTTTGTGTTACAATAAAAGCTTAAATTACAAAATAAGTCATAAGTATAAAAACATACAATAAGTTAAACCAAATACTTACAGCCAAATTAACCCCTAGTGTCAAAATTCTGAATTAAACTTTTTGATTTTAACAATTAATTTTCAAATCCAGGCCAAGGTGCCACCATCTGTTAAGTTAATAATTAATTAATTTTTAAATTTGAACTAAGGTGCCACCATGTAGTAATTAATAATTAGACCACAATTTTTAAATTAATTTTCCCGAAATAAAATTTTACTACTGCACTGGAAATACAATGATATGTTTCCATAGTAATCATTACATAAGCTTCCCAAAATGGAATTCTACTACTGGATGCTGCCATAGTCTAGCCAGTAGGGCATTGGGGTGGTATCCCTAGGATCCCATTCTGATAGTGGTAAAATTTTATTTCAGGAAAATTAATTTAAAATTTATAGTGTAATTATTAATTACTAGATAGCGCCACTTTAGTTCAAATTTAAAAATTAATTAATTATTAACTCAACAGATGGTGGCACCATAGCCTGGATTTGAAAGATTAATTGTCAAAATCAAAAAGTTTAACTCAGAATTTTGACACTAGGAGTTAATTTGGCTGTAAGTATTTGGTTTAACTTGATGTTAGTACCCTAGTTAGTTTCTATTAGAGTACATACAATAAAAGAGTTACAACTAAATTAAATTTATAAAATATTATTACATGCCAAAATACTATTATTAGACATATTGTTCTATTTACTGCTTTTACTCATAAAACTATAATTAAAAATAGCACTCTTTGCAGTTGAGATTATTTTATTATAAAGTAGCTAACATTTTTGGTAATCTTTGCCATAAATCGAGGATTTTCTCTGTAGTCTGAGGATGACAGAAATTGCCAAAAACGTTACCTACTTTATAATAAAATAAACTCAACAGTGAAGATTCCTATTTTTAGTTATAGTACTATTATTATCTAAAAAAAACACACATAAAGTATACTACTTTTGTGCACAAGAATCCGTATCAAACTTATACAAAATTAATTTAGTAGTCGATGTGCATGAAATTATACGAAAATGTGTGCGGAAACTTTACAAATAACACTCTATAGATAAAATATTAGTGTAAAAAGGAAGATAATGCAAAACTGTAATTGGTAATTTAAATTAAAATAAAAAATTATTAAATCTAAGATACTAAAATTAATCATAAAAGCATGTAGTTAAAAATGAACTATATTCATGTGCCAGAAGAGTAAATAGTCCTACAATACATTGTTAATAATAAGAAATAACATAACAAAATCAGTTAAAATATGTATCAGAATGTGTGTGAGGTCATGTCTAGGTGACAGACAACCAAGCGTGCAGAAACCCTGCACAATTATCTGTCATTGTCAGCTAGTGACAGTTCAAGGATCAAAGCCAAGCATTGGAGATTGTAACAGTGTCATTATGATTGATAAAATGTTGGTTTTGTTTTCTGAAATAAAAAATTCTTTCTGCCTAGTGCTGTGCTGTTTTTATATCTTTTTATAAGTGGCAGAATGTCTGCAACTGTAGAACATATATAATTTAGTTAGGAAAATTTAATAAAGTATCAAATTACTATTTTTAGTCAGATAAATATTATAAAAATTTTCTCAAATTAATTTTGACAATAAATTAGCAAAATATCTAGTAAGAAATATATCTAAAAAATTTGCAGAATGGACGTTTCTTTTGAACAAAATAATTTTAAATTGTTTTGATAAACTTCCTTGGCATTTTGAATGAAGGAAATCAAACTTGAATGACTTACAGATCAAAAATAATCAATGAATGCAATAAAAGAAAAAAATTATATGACATTTTCAATAAGGATGAAAAAATTGGCTTATTTTGTGTAGTTAGTCCACTTTATTGGAAAATAAATATTTCAGTAAGGCTACAAAAAAGCTACATATCATAGTATAGTAGTTGTTACTTATCCATAGTGAAAAATTTCAATTTAAAGTTGATATACTAAAAATGCCTTATATTAGAAACTGGAACAAAATACTTAAATAAAAGTTAATTAAATATAATAAAAATTAAGAAATTCCTAGAAATTAACATGATAATAGAAGAAAATAATGCAAATTAATAATAATTAATTATTTTTCATTAATCAACAAAAACATTAGTGAAATTGTGTTTTCAATACTTGTCTCTCCTGAAGGACAGAAGAGTTGAAGAGAAAACTCATTCTGTCCCGAGAAGGGACATAGAAATGCAATGATTTAAAGTTATTTATTGGTGACAGATTTTTACATTTGAAAGTCATTTACAGATTCATTTCCCTTTTTATTATCTATTTTATTAAATTGTATTTCTCAACAAAATAGTCTGAACTGACATAGTAAATTATCAAGAAAAAATGATGGTCATACTATTTTTAAAAGATAAAGAATCCTTATATCTGTCTTTTTCTTTTCAAATAAATAACTCAAAATAACAGCACTTAAACAGGAAAAATTCTTTATTTTTGGAAATGTTTTCAGCAAGACTTTCTTACTTTTCAATCAACTGATTCACCTTATAAGTATATCTATAAATTCACAGATACATTTAAATCATTTAAACCAAAACAATAAACATATGCTGGTCTTCCCTGTCTAGGCATCTGTTATTCCATCAACATCTCCCATTAACCCCTTGAGTGCCTTTGCCGTGCATAGACAGAAGGAAATGGGGGGAACGCTCTGTGTGGATGTGCCTTTGCTGCAGTAACAGGCAACGGTTTGGAGCGTGATAATACATCAACGGTTGTTTTAAGAAATTATTTTGAACTAATATATAAATTTTGAAAAGCTTTTTTAGAATTACTATATTTTGCAAATTACATTTATTATTATTGAATACAGATTAAAAAAATTTTTGTTTTATAATTATTATTTTTTTTAATTTTAATATGGGCATGGCATGCTCGCTCAGACATCCAGCTAATTCCTTCCCGGGAATTTTCTGTTCCACCTACTAAGATCAATACTGTCTCTTATTGGCAGGAAAAGTATATTCTGAACCAATATGGGTTAAAAAAAGCTAATATTATAGCTGTTATAGTGGGAGGAGATTTGTTCTAACATTAGAATTTTTTTTTTAAAAAACATGAAATATTTTGCATAATAAAACACAAAACTATTGAAATGTCATATAAATTAATGTAAATAATTAAACAAAAATGATAACTAATATAAATTTCAGCATTTTTTAGAAGAGAATTCACAGCAAAAATTTGCTAAAGAAACTAGGATACGTTACTAATTTACTAAATTTTAATGAAATTTCATCAAATTACGGACGGAAATACATCATTCGTGGCTTAATTTATTCAGAATAGAAACTGCTATCAAACAGCCATAATAATTTGAATGGATGTCTAAAAAAATTGCAAAAAAAAAAAAATAGAATGAAATTTAGTTTAAAACATCCAATGAATATTCTTTAAACGAATAAAAAATAATTGTTTTGATAAAAAGGAATATAAAAACTGTAAAAATTTCAGATTTCTTCGACAAAAAATAAGTGAGATATGACGATTTATAAATTTCTAAATATCGTTAGGCATAATTCCAGAACGTGGCTGGCACAGCATGACCACTGATGTTTAAAACTGTCTAGCACTTAACAGTTAAGTGCTTTTCCTCTCCTTGCAGATATAAACATTCAAAAATTATGTATAAAAATTAGGGAAAGGAAAATGTTTCTGAAAATAAATAATTTTTCCTGTGTAAGTGTTGTTATTTTAAACTATTTTTTCAGTATATTATTTCTGATATTTCTTTTTACATTAATATTATTCAATAATTAAAAATAATTAAATAGAAAAAGTTTCTTACCCAAATGTAAGATGCTATCAATCATTTCAGATATTTCAATTGTTTTAGATATTTTTGATAAGTGATGCTGAATGTTTTCAAATACTTCTCGACTCCAATGAATACCTAATAATCTTGAAAAAAATTAAAATTTGGAATATATATTAATAATAGTTTAAAATCAGTTTATAAAAGAATTTATTATTATTTACATACTTGCTATCAAAAGAGGTTTCTTTTTGTCTAAGTAAAGTAGACAAAAGTTTTAAAATTCTACTCAAATGTCCACTGCTGGGAGGAGACATAACAGATACAGATGCAAGTATTGGAGAAGTATGACCAGATGATGATAAATTTCCACGTTGTGGAAAATTATGATTTATGAGAGAACTACTTGAAATAAAATGACCATGTCTAAAAACAGAGAAAATATTTATCAAATATTAGTCAAGAATTAAATATTTAAAAAATATATATTAAAGTGTGATTACTGAATTTACAACATTATTTTTCTTAGTCAAATTATTTATTTTATATTATATTTCATTTATAATCAAATGTTAATTTAGAGAATGATAGTAAAATATTTAAATTTTAACTTAAATCCTTTCAAAATTAGTATCACATTAAAAATAGACAGGGACAATCGCATTAAGTGTCCAGCATCATTTTAAATACAGAATTGCAGAAGAAAGAGGTGATTGCTACTCTTGGTTTGTATTGTTGATATTAGCTTTACAGAGCTATTTATAACATAGTTTAAGCTATCTCTCCAAATACATGCAATTAATGACATTTTGAAGCCAAATTTCTTAATCTTTTTTTTATATATTTATCTTTATAACATGATATCTTAGAAAAACAAACAGAGGAAAAATTGAGAAAAATTAATCTGATTTGTAAAATATTTTAAGAATGTGAAGAGGAATGTAATATTATATCATAAAGTACAAAAACTAAGTATATGAGTGAAAAATAAATAAATATGAATTATTTCCAAATTAATACATAATAACAAGCTTATTAATTGAACCAAAAAGATTTTTTATTAAAATTATTTGTAGGTATTAACTCATCATCAATAACCGACAGATTGAAGAAGCTGTGAGGTACCTGGCCAGGTTGCCCAAGTTCAACCAATATCACAATTATATTTGTCTTCAGGTTTGGGCCAGTACTCCAGACCTGCCCACAACCATACAAGAATTTTTAAACCACCAACAAATCAGTTTATCAGGATGTATCCAATATAGAAGAAAATGATTAATTCCAAGAATATCACCACAGAAGATATGTTTCTACTGAACTTATTGGCTGTTTGTTCATTGTGTGTACTATTAGGCTGAACTCACATGTACAACAATAGAACCACACCACGACTGCAAATCATTAATTTTTATTATAATAGAAAAAATTTAATTATTTTAAAGAAATAATTATTATATAATCAAGTTTTATTAAATTAATATTTTAATTTTAAATTTTAATTTGATATATCAATATAAATATATAAATTATGAGGATTTTATTATCTGCTCTTTTGATTCCATCATAACAATTTAATCATATAATTACAAATACCATAAATTCAAAATATCATTGATAATCAAACAGCATCAATAAAAATATAATCATGCAAATAAATTATTTTATAATTTAATGTTTTTCCATTTAATATTTTTACTATTTTTTTTTATTTTCAAAAAGTTGTTATTTCAGATGGATAATTTTATATCTTACAGGCTCAAGTAGGAATACTCTATTAAATTCTAATTATATTTAATTGATATCTTGATTATAATTGAAAATTTTTCAACTGCTTCACTAATTACTATATTTCAAATATAGCAGTTTATAAAGCTGATGTTACATTTAACATATTACTCCTTTTCAATAATTAAAAGGAATAATAAAGCTTAATTACAAAAAGTGTATTAATATTGATTATATAAGTAAAAATTAAATGTTTACAATAGGCAACAATAGTGCATGCAAACTAGATATGAAAATTTGATAATGCTTGGCAGGTACAGGGCACTTGAAAGAAAGGCACATACAATTGCTTTAGATGCTAAACTAAATCCTGCCCGGATTTTATATAGCAGAATTTTTCCTATCTAATAGATGGAAACATTTGATAATAAAATAGCAAAAGTGATTTTTTTATAGTCATTTGCATACAAAAATAATCAATTCATAAAGAATGATAAATAATTTTAATAGGAAATAATCTTTTATTTTTTGATTATTTCATTGTAAATATATTTGATTACATTTCTGTAATTTATAATTTTAGAAAAATTATAAAAATCAATCAAGTTAATAAATTAATTATATTATAAACCATCATTTTTATAATTATTAGACTTGAATAATATTTTATAAAATATTGATTATAATTTTTTATTTTATATTGTAAAAATAATTTTTTTATCTATCTGCATTTCAAAAAACATTTTGTGAAATGAAAATATAAAATACTCAGTTGACTTTTATTTAAATTCAAAATAATTCATTAGAACTTTTCAATGAGCATTTATATTAACATAATAACTTTATAATTATCTGCATCCTTTATATATGTATTGATTTGGCTTATTTTTCTAATATTTTTAACTCCTATTAGACAAATTTCTGATAACTGTCTGTAAACAGAGCATTTGAATTCATATCTATATGGACTTAAATTACTATAAATATATAGTATTTACAAAAATTCAGTAGTAAACTTTGAAAAGCAGCAATTTCAATTGAGCATATTTCAATGTAAGGATTAAGCAATGCCATTTAATTCAATATAGTTATGATGATCTGAAAATACCCATAAAAGGATATCGAGAACGTCTTGGAGATGGTGGAGTTTGGGAATTATTAGAAGTTGTAGCCATAGACAGTATATTACGTGAACGTCTAGGAGAAGAAGGTGACTGAAGTGTTTGAGTGTTTAGCTGTTGTGAAGGGTTGTGCATAGGGGAGGATGGTGTATGTGGAGATCGAGATCGTACAGGTGAAGAAGAACTACGTGGAGGTCTAGAATGTGTTGGAGATGATGGTGTATGTAAAGATCGGGATCGCACAGGAGAAGATGGCATTGGAGGAGAATGAGAGATCAATGATGATGAATGAATTAGTGATCGAGAGCGAACAGGAGATGCTGGTGACTGCGATACTTGTGAAAACATAGGTGAACTAGATGACTGTGGAGATCTAGAGCGCACAGGAGAGGACGGAGAATGTGGAGATCTAGATCTTGGTGAACGTCGAGGAGAAGGTGGTGGTTGCAAACTGCGACGACATATACAAGCTTCTCTTGGACGTGGTGAATTATGATAACTAACTAAAACTTTCTGGCATTCAATTTCATCATCTTCAAAATTTATATCTGGATAACAATCTTTCATTCTTCGTCTTTCCTTTACAATTTATAAATTATGAAATATTTGTAATTGAAAATTTAAAGTTTTAAATTATGTAATTAATATTTATTTATTTTTTTAATTAAAAATTTATTAATAAATAATAAATTTTAAATAGAATTTTATTTCAAATGTTTTTAATAATGTATAAATTAATGATATTCTAAATAGCATGCATTATTTATTAACTTTTATTTTCATTAAGAACAATTATGGATATTTTTTGCCTAATAACTTATAATAATTATTCAATCTTTTTGTATTTAATATTACTAAATACAGTGCTAAAAATGCTTTTTTTCTATTATATTATGTTATGATGAATAAAAAGTCATTGAAACTCTTATCATCTCATTTTAAAATTAAAAACCACAAGATTACAAAAAATTTATAAAACAGTTACCTAGAAGAATTAAAATGTGAAAATCTGTATATAGAATTATTCTTTTTATCATTTGCTAAAAACAGATTGTAGTTATTATTATTATTAAAGAAATAACTCATATTTTAAAATTCAATAAATATAAGCTTAAAAACAATCAATTTTAATAAAGCATAAAACTACTTTTATTATAAATCATAATCAGTTCTAGATGTAAATACATTACATAGAGCAAACTGAACATATTATGTATCCTGATAACTGCTAAAGTTGTACAAGTTTTAAATGGTAGTATAATATAAATGCATTAAGTATAAAATAAAATAAAATAAATAAAGATGACACATTAATGTAGTGCAAATCAAAAAATATGTGAATAATATGAATAGTGACAAAATTTATAAATGTTAACATTATTATGGTAATAGTCAAAATCAATTAGAAATTTCAGAAGTAATTCCATTTTGTATCTTTAGAATTAATAATTATGCTATTAGTTATTTAATGGTAAATATATCATTATGATCAATGTTATACAAGATTTTTAATTCATTTTAAAGTAATCAAATTTGGAAATACAGTCATTCTCCAACTTATATAAGGATTACATTTTTTGTAATTTTACACAAATTGGATTTTATGCAAATCAAAAATTATGGATTAAAAAACACAATATGATGGCATCATATTGTTCCAACAGAAAATGAGACAATGCCACATGGAACAAATCATAATGATAATACGATAAAATCAACAAACAACACACAAAACATAAATAAATCGAGTAGCATGCGCTTAAATGTTGTAAACCAACATGTTTGAACTTATAACTTACAAATATAGTAGCTATTTATGCTATATATCTTAAAAAATTAAAAAAATTACAGAAAACATTTTACATAAAGTTGAATTTATGCAAGTTGCATATTATGTAAGTTGGAAAGTGGCTGTATATGCTTTGTTGTACAGTGTAATAGTAGTAAAATGCTACTGTTCAATGTTATTTATGTTATACAATATTTTTTATATGTTACTAAGAAATAGATAGAAATAAGTGGTATTATTAATATGTTAAAATCTTATATAACTATCTTATAACAAGTATTCTATATACAGGATAAACCTCGATTTTCCAGACACAGATGATCTGGCACTTTCTTTAATCTGGACAATAATATCAGAATGCAAAATCCCTTCTACCACTGGACTAATTGATGCATCAGTGAAACATACTCATCTCTAAAGAAAACATCAAATAATTTTATCTTAATTGGGTATAAACTTACAAAATATACGAAATATGATATTAAATATCGATGATATATCTTAGATGCAATATCTGAAAACATTAAAAATATTCTGGATTCATTTATTATATTTAATATACTTTGCAATCAAAAATAGAATCAAAATAAAAATCCAAATTTTATCAGATTTTTTTCATTAGAAAACATGCATGAATTTTTAGTGTTTTTAATGCTAATTCCCAACTGCCAACACATCTTTTCAAAAAATACAAATTTATCTTATTTTTCAAATCTGTTTCTGAATCTAATTTCCTTTTAAGATCATTTAAGAGGCCTAATTACAGAAAGAAAATCTTTATGTAAATTACTTGATTTTTAGTTTTAATTTTACACAATAGATATAAACTTACTTCACAATTAATACAAATAGAGAAAATAATAATAATAATATTATCAACAGAATTATTAATTGAAAGTCAATACTTATGTATCAGTGACATCACATCACATGATCATAATGATGGAAGTACAGTGGGTGATCGGTTAACGAACATAATCCATTCCAAGAAAATGTTTGTTATCCGAATTGTTCATTAACCGATCATCAATTTATCATAGGTTTTAAAGACTTTTATCTAATCACAAATTTAATAGTTTACACACGTCAAAACGCAATGCAAATCAAGCGACAGCGATGCTGCGAAACGGCAAACTAATTTTAGAAATTATTAATATTATGGTTATCTATAACTTTTATCTAATCACAAATTTAATAGTTTACACACGTCAAAACGCAATGCAAATCAAGCAACAGCCATGCTGCGAAACGGCAAACTAAGTTTAGAAATTATTAATTATGGTTATCTACGTAATGGGAATCAAAACAGATTTCTTGGAGGACTGTCAATCTGATTATTTTTTATGGCTGATTTTAATGTTTTGCAACATGTAATGAATGCACTGGGAAGGACCTAGCGATTTAGGAAAATTCCAATTTTTTCAAATTATCCGAAAAAATTTTTCGATCTGATTCCTGAGTTTGGTTTCGTTCAGATTCACAGTCTGATGAAACCAACGTTGGGTTAAAAACCTAGCGATTTAGGAAAATTCCAATTTTTTCAAATTATCCGAAAAAATTTTTCGATCTGACTCCTGAGTTTGGTTTCGTTTAGATTCACAGTCTGATGAAACCAACGTTGGGTTAAATGAGGATGTGAAAAATCACTTGGTTCAGTTTTTTACGAGAATGGAATCATGCTACTATCAGAAAGATGGCACCATGTATTGGACCAAAATGGTCTATATATAATTAAAAAAAATATTTAAATTATACTATAAAAAAATTGCCATTCATTTTCATGAAAAAACGAAATTACTTTCCAAACAACCCAATATGTTTGGAAACAGTCATTCTTCTTATTGTGCTGTCAATGTTTATTTTTATATAATTATATTTTTATAAAAATGATAAAATTTTATACAAAAAAATTTATGATAAAAATGTAATAAAAGTTGTTAAAAGTAATCCTTTACCCTATTTTTAAGTTCATCAACATCAAGATTTGCCTTTTTGGCCCATTTTTCCCAGAAGTTTGGATCATCAATTTCTATATCTGATCGATTATTAGATGCAGAAAATGTTGCTTTTGCAAATGTTGAACCTTTCCCTTCTCCTTCTAACGTTATAACATGAGTACGCCTTTGTAAAATATGATCAATGTCTTCTTCACAAAATTTATCTCCAGCATTGTCATCTTCCATAATAGCACCATATGCTCCTTTTCTTAACAAATCTTCAATTTCTTTTTTGGATAATTGTTGTGACTATAAAATTTCAAACATTTTAAATATATTTCAATGAACAGTTCAAATAATTCTTATTTTTTTTTTTATCTTTAAATATCTTACCACTCCTCCAAGATTATCTTTCTGAGAATTCATAGATTGAAGAACAGCTCTGTCTAATCCAAGTTTTAAACTTGCTTTATCAAACATATCTCTTTCATATGTGTTGCGACAAATTAATCTATAAACTTTAACTGCTTTGGATTGCCCAATTCTATGGCATCGAGCTTGAGCCTATTTAAAATAATTAGAAAAGAACAAATTTAATATTCTGAATCAAATAATTTTTATTTTAAGGTCCATACAAACTTCTATGGAAAATATCAATTAGCAAATATATGTAAAAAAAAATCAATAGCAATACTGGCAGCTCTAAAATTATATTATTTTACAAGCATCAAATCAATTAAAAAAACAATTTTGCAGCATTTTCTTCACACTATTCTGCAAGATAATAAATTAAGTCAAATTTAGTGTTTTATTTAAATTATGAATCATCATTATACATTTGTCTTTTTAAACATTATCAACTAACAGCATTTAAAAGATTATATAATGGCCTAAATCCTATAAAATGCAGTAGGTTACTGATGTAGGTGAGTAATTTGTCCCAAAAATTTCCATACAAATTAAAAAAAACACTTAAATCCAATAGTACTTGAATTCAATACACAGTGTATCCCAGAATAAACATTTCACTCTTAACATTTGCCTGATGCAAGATTAGAATTCTAATTTTGTGTAAATTTCTTTATAATTCACAGAGCCTATAATTATGTTCTAAATATCATATTTCTAATTGGTTATTTTTTATTAATAATTGATCTGCAAGATAACTTTATCCCCCACCTGAAACTCTTATTGTACTTTAGTAAGGCCATCTGCTGTTATTAAGGGAATTTTCCTCATTTCTTCTTTCAAAATTTTTTGATAAGCAAATTATTAAGGGAAGTAATATGAATGTATATTAGAAATTTTATATGTATTGTGAGGGCCAGGAATTTGCCCCCTCCCCTGAGCAGAGATGAGGGGGGAGAGAGACAGGAAAAACAATAATGAAGATATATAATGACATGTCATATGATATTTCGATCAGTTCGTGAACTTCGTCCATAAAAACAATAAATCACTGAGAAAGTTTACATCAAGTATCTGCCGAATAGTCGCGAATCTGACTCCTGGCTCAGCGAATGTTCTGAGAAATAAACATCCTTGTCCTCTTCCGGGCGAAAAGCTGAACGAAAAGGTCACAGGATTTAAGAGCTAACATTGCCCAGGACCGGCGTACTTGTTCTCTGGTTTGTCTTTCAAACAAGTTAGACAATCTTGGTCTGACACTTTCGCTCTTACGGTCTGCTCCTTGTCATAATCCGATTGGCGATAGTTAGAAGATCGTCGTATCTGCTGCCGTTCAAGCAACAGTCTGCTCCTTGTCATAATCCGATTAGCGATAGTTAGTTAGAAGATCGTTGTATCTGCTGCCGTTCAAGCAACGGCGATAGTTAAAAGATTTTATTAGAAGCAAGAGTGATCAACCACCAAGCGGTTGTTCGTCCTTCTTCAGTGGCGCGAGCCCAACTTCAAGTATACCAACGATGCCATTTGTATTAGTTCTGTGTTAGTTCATCAACAGTGGACTAAAGACTATAACCGATTTGGACTAAAGACTTTTAGTGTTGAACCTCACCGTCGATGCCACTCTGTGTTGTATACTTCTTTGGATAAAATACGTACAGGTACCTCTCTTTCTGTTGTGTGTGACGAATGTAAAGATTATTATGTACACACTCTCTCTCTCTCTTCTCTGCCAAAATAAAGTAGATTCATCAACAGTGGACTAAAGACTATAACCGATTTGGACTAAAGACTTTTAGTGTTGAACGTCACCGTCGATGCCACTCTGTGTTGTATACTTCTTTGGATAAAATAAGTACAGGTACCTCTCTTTCTGTTGTGTGCGACGAATGTAAAGATTATTATGTGTACACACTCTCTCTCTCTCTCTCTTCTCTGCCAAAATAAAGTAGGAAGCAGTTAAATTCATAATGAAGTCTTTATTGGCACTGGCTGATTTCGTTACCCATCCTTACCCATCGCACGCTGTTCACAGTCGCAAGGTCAGCAACCTGTTGGTACTTTTCTGGTCTACACACACACATTCCACACTCGCCCTTATACCAACACCAGAGTACAATTGATAACATTGAAAAATCCTTCCTTATCAATCATTTTTGTTAGAATTCTATTACTTGATTTCATTTTTTAATATTCTGGAAATTTTTTTGTTTCAAAATTTCTGTTTTTTTAGTTCAATTTTCTCATCCTATATAAGAAAAGTAAAATATTTTTAAAATATCTAAATGAATTTTTATAAAACATCTGTATATTTGTTGTTGTTTATCAACGTGTAACCATCAATCATTTGACCCTGAAGATCAATCATCTGACTTATTGATAATGTCATTCTTGTCATTTATTTATATTAATTATGAAGTAAGTTCAAATGTATTCTATACATTAAAACTAAACTCCAATTAAATTAAATAGTAAAGATTTTCTTTCTAAATTAGGCCTCTTAAAAAGAATTAAGTTTGAAAAAACTAAGATAATTATCTTGCCAAATTTTATTCCTTGAAAATCTTAACAGAAATTTTAATGATTTCAAATAAGATAATTATCTTGCCAAATTTTATTCCTTGAAAATCTTAACGGAAATTTTAATGATTTCAAATAATTTAAATTAATTTTAGCGCCATCGATTAATTAATAATTAAACTAGAATTTTTAACTAATTTATCTAAAGAAAAAATCCGCCCGGGATCGAACCGAGGACCTTTGGGCTACCATCCCAACATCATACCGCTAGACCACTGGATTCAAGATTTTCGAGAGATAAAATTTAGCAAGATAATTAGGTTTCTTTGGAATAAATTCCCTAGAAGTTTGTATTGTATAAAGTTTAAACTATAATAATAATAATAATAATAATAATAATAATAATAATAATAATTTATATGATAATATTGTGTATATTGCTTATTTTATAAATAAAATTTTTTTAAGACATAATATAAATAAAATCTGTATACTCATAATATTACGAGAATAATTGTTGTTATCATTATATCTTATAAGTCATATTTACCAGTAAATGATAAAATTTTTTATTTTAAAACAAAGTCTATATACAACTATTTCAGTTTTAAAGCATCAAGATGATTTAAAAAAAGATGATTATTTATTTATTTACTATTAATAATTTAAAATATATTTTAATTCTTTAAAAAATGTTTTTATTTGCTATTTCTTTCTTTAAAGTTTGGTAAATATCCAATAGATATTATAATTACCAATTATACAACAAATCTTAACTATTTCTTAAACATACAAAATTTATATAAATGTCATTATTGTTTATCCATTGAATTAAATCTATTTATCTTAATACTGATAACAATATGAAGTATTCAAAATTTATAATACAATTTATGATGATTTGTATTTATAACCAGGGCTGATTCTAGGCATTAGCAAAGTAAAAATATGGCAGCATTTTGCCAAATAAATTAATAGACAAATATTAATAATAAACAAAAATAAAAAAATATTTAAAAACATATACCAGAATTTTACATATTTAAAATTATAACGAAAAAAATTTTTAGTCATGTTGTGAATAAAGAAAATTATTCATTCTGCCATTTTTTGTAAAATGAAATAATAAAGAAATTAAATTTTGCAAAACTTTTAAATAAATTATTTTTAAAAACAAGAAAAATTTGCCTTGATATAAAAAGTATAAAAAACCAAAACAAATGAAAAAGCAATAAAATATAATGTAATCTGCATAAAATATTATTTTTTTTTTATAATATATCATTTATTATTATTATTTGATAATACAGGTTCTTCACTAGTTACAAACATAATTTGTATGTAAATTTACTTTGGTTAGGTTAGGTTAGTTTGATTAAGTTACCATATCCTCTATATCTGGCAATGGCCACTTATAGAGCCCATCACAGGCTGGCCAACACCCATGATGAGGTCAACCGGATAGTTGAAGGATGGGGTTCAACGGACCAGGCCCAGACCCCTCCTGAAAAACTGGAGGTATGAGACCAGGATTTGAATCCAGATCCTCCAAGTGATAAGCCACAGCTTTACCATGCGGCCATCTGGCCGACGTAAATTTACTTTGTAAATTGGGTTGTTTGTAACTCAGATACTGCTATTATTTGGTTCCAAAAATGCTGAAATAACTTTATATACTTTATGTTGTAATTTATTTCACAACTGGACCAATTAAGTTTCTTATTTCATTTTCAATTTTAATGAAAAGTTCCAAATATAAAGTGAGGAATTTTTAGTGTAATTGCCACCATCTTGAAATACTGCCGTAATATAGCAACTAACTGTGTAAATTTTGCATTATATTTGTTGCTAGAGCATTTTGCTATCATATTACTTAAAATTATTGAGAAGTTTTGAAATTTCATGAAATTTGAAAATGAAATTTCCCATTCATATAATATATACAAATGTTCATAACTAGAGGAGCACCTGTATTATTATTTATACTGTATATGTTTTAATAATATTTTTTAATTATTATTATTTGATCCATCAAATGGGATCAAATGTTTTAATGTATATTTTTTATATTTCACAAAATAAATTGTATTTTTCTGTACCAATTTTTTTTTTTAATAGGGGAAGGGGCTGTACTCAAATCTACTTGGTGTATCAAAATACTTAGAGGTGGCACTGTTTATGATAGATATTCACACTTAAGATGGCTATTAGCAATGATTATGCAATAATGCTGACAGTGTGGCACTACAATGTTTTCTGAAATGTATGCAACAAAATGATTTATCATAAAAAAATAAATGCATTTGTACAAAGTCAAAGTTCTATAAGTGAATATTTTATATTTCAGAAAAGAAAATTGCTTGAAACTGTCAACATCTGTAGCTCATTAAAGCAATAATAAAAAATTAGATTCAACAATTCCTGCAAGTAATATAACAGTACCAGGACAGTTATTTTTGCTTCCTCATACTATATTATACAGTAACAGTTGCCAAACTGTGTGCTGCAGCACTTTGGGGCACCACCAAAAGTGTGGATCCTCTAGGATATTGTGGAATCCTCTCATCCTTCGAACCAAATTCTAGCCTTAAATTTAAATAAAACAGCTGAAATTTTGTTTTTCTTATAGCTACATCCAATTTTAATCAGTTTCCATTATTGGCCAGATTAGCTGCTTAGAAATGCTTAGAGGACTCAGAGCTAGATTTTTCTTTGAGGGATCTGGCATAGTCATGTATTCGACTAATGATTCTATCATGAATAAAAACAGCTTATAGTTGGGCCTGGAATGGATAATACCACTTAGTAATTAGACAATAACTGAGAACTGGCATTAAAAAATAATTTTCATTATTCTTAGTTTTGCTATAAATTTGTACATGCAAGTACACAAATTTGCAATACAAATTTCCACAATTATTTTTATAACAGTGGAATTTGTAATATAGTTATACATAATAGGCAATTCCACTGTAATACTGTAACAGATGTTGTTTGTTGTTGTTTACATATAGTAGTTTCCTTATTCTTGTCTGCATAAAAAATTAGCAGAGACAAGATATACGCATTCTTTGTAGTAAAGAATAATCAAAATTTATTAACATTACTATATAATATATTTTTTTAAAAATCTGTTGTATATATTGACTTTTGATGATTGGGGAACCAAACTTCCATTTAGAATAGGGGTGGGCAACCTCCGGCCACATTATTTTATTATATCTAATACCAACGCTATGTATACTTACATACCCACAATGTAATACCAACGCTTCTTTTTTTTAAATAAATACTATTATTATCAATTGTTTTTGTTTTGGCCTGTGGCTCACCATAAATTTTTCTATACGGCCCCCTACAAAAAAAAAGGTTGCCCATCCCTGATTCCATTTATGGAATTTTATTTAGAGCATTCCATTTATGGAAAATCCTGTTTTGAGTTATGCCACCATTACAGATATATTAAAGACACATTACAACTAAAAATTTTGAATACCTCCCTATTTTAAGTTGGAGATCCTTTGTATTTATGAATAATCAAAAATTTTTTCCCTGTTAAAAATTAGTTATTTGTGTTATGATATTTTCTTACTTGCTTTTATTTAATTCATTAGTAAATAAAATTATTTTCAGTAACAAATATGACATATAGTGAAAAATGAGATGGACTGGATGTTAAAAACATGATAAATTTTTATTATTATCTTTATTTAATTTACATTGGAAGAATTTATCATTGTCACTGCTGAAAAACTAAAATTAATAAATCTGTATTATCTGAAAAGAAATCTATAAGATAAAATTTTATCTATATATGTAATGCAAAAAATAAATAAATAAATACATTGGGAGTAAGTATATGATATCAATCTGTTTTATTTTTTTCCTGACCATTAGCCTTTTCCATATCTTTTTGCTATTAGTTTTAACTCTTTTTGCTCAACCTGACTGACTGATTTTCACTGTTTTTGGCCTTACATGTCAGTTTAATTTTTTCTGATCTTTTAATGATCCCTTTTTTGTATGGATATGTTTTTGTGCAGGTGTTTGAATACATCTTTAAGAGTTCTGTTCTAGTTTTTCATGAAAATGGAAGAAAATGCTCTTAGTATTTTAAACACTGTAATAAATAAA
The DNA here is from genome assembly GCA_000484575.1 of Olivierus martensii. NCBI lineage: Eukaryota > Metazoa > Arthropoda > Arachnida > Scorpiones > Buthidae > Olivierus > Olivierus martensii. The sequence goes on along the minus strand of AYEL01092353.1, from coordinate 7,632 downwards.
ATGAAAAAATACACATACTCCTGACAATAAAAAATTATAGTTTTTACTCATTGGCTTCCCTGCCTGTATTATTAAGACAATAACTCCTAACTTGTTACCTTTTAAGCGCCCCTTTATGCCCTTATGGGTGGTAAGGGGCATTTATTCCTTAAAAAATCAGACTCTGTTCATTATTAATTTCTTATAAGGTGTGATTATATATATATATATATATATATTGGAATAAAATATTTATTTCTCTATTTTGAACAACAGATTATTACAAACTTATAAGTTACAGGAAATGCTGGTTCATTTAATTAAAAATGTTAATGTGAAATTTAGTATTGTTTGGAGCTGGCAATATTTTCATAGTCAGGTTGATATGAAGAAGTGGTCAACCGCAACAATCATCCAAATGATCATTTGTAATTTGGTTTCTTGATTTTTTTTGACAATCATCCAAATGATCATTTGTAATTTGGTTTCTTGATTTTTTTAATGACGTTCATATTTGTAAAAGCGGATTTTGAAAAATATGGCGAACCGAAACACCACAGAATTTTTTGCTCGATATCAGTTAATATTTGAAACTTTTCATGTGTATACTTCCAAATGATAAGAAAATTATTGAATTGACAATTTTAACGAAAAATAAATAAACAATCGCAATAAACTTAAAGAGAATTAAAAAATTATACAAAATAATAAATAAATTATGTTTTCAGTTTTAATTAAATTTGTAAGTAAGGAGGAATAAAAAGAGATGGACTAAAAATCGATCGCGATCGACCGGTCAATCCCGATCGATGGGTTGAACACCACTGCACTATCTTATAGAAGACAGAAATAAACATCAACACGTTTCTTCTCCAAAATCTAGAGGCACGTTATTTAAAATGCCATCATTCAGTTTCGAATTATATGCCAAACGTGATGAAATTACAACAATGATCATTCAAAATTACTGAAGAAATCAATTATTTTATGTAATTATTTTCATGTTTATCAGTTTTTCGTCTTTTAACGTGTAAAACTTCAGTATAAACTTAAAATGCCTATACCAGCTGGTCTGTACTATATATTTCGCGTTTATATTTAAGTGATTAAATTATATAATTTATTTTAACTAATGAATTCTAAAAATAAAGTAAATTAAAAATATACATTTATATAAGAATTATTCGGTCCCAATTTAATCGTGAACAGTAAGTTTATGTCTTCATAAACTGCTGATAAAACAACAGCATCTTCCATTATTGAACTCGTCTGTGAATCTTCGGAGAGAGGCCAACTGTCTAGTTGAGTAGCATTTAAGAATTCTTCGAGTGTTTCGTTAGTGCCGGTTGCTGAAATTTTTATTTTTATATATTATGAACTATTGTTTTAAATTATCATTTATAATAGAAAAATCTAAGTAAATTACTTACGTTTATTTAAACAGGATTGATAATACTTTTTCATTTTAGCGTAGAAGGGATAATCATTAATGCCATCGGGGTTCTCTAATAGTACTTATATATAATAATTAGATAAAAAATTAAATTTTCTTAACAATTACTTCTAAATATTTTATTTACTTTTTGCTAGATGAATCAGGTAATTAGAAACCTCCTTGTATCTATCTATCCTATCAGTGTAAATATCTTTGTATTTCATATAAGATCCACAAGTAAATTCGTAAAAGTCTTGGCAGGGATTAACAGTGAAATCCATATTTTCAAGAATGGAACCAGCTGAAATTTCAAAGTATCACTGAAGAAATTTTTTACAATAACACAAAAAAATTAAATAAACTTAATATTTACAGTTATATTTAATATCTATAAATCTCTGTTAGAATTTTATTTTATTAGATCACTTAGGAAGTTTATAAGGAAAGTTTTTTTAGATGTTAGCCTAAAGAATAGTAGCAGATTGATAATAAACTGACTTATTAATTTAAATTTTTAACAAATTACCAGTTTTCAGTCGGAATTTTGAATATTGTTTTATATTTACGTGATTGTCATCTATATTAACATCTTTCACTATTTTTGATATCGCATACTTCTAAAATGATAAATAAATTTGTGTTCCCTCATAGTAAAATTAATTCAGATAAATACAGTCAAAATTTAATTTGCAATCCTGTTTAATTAATCACAATTTACAAAGGATAGCGACTCTCAAATTGAGAAAGCATGCTTTAGATCAGGGGTGTCCAACCTTTTAGCTTCGTTGGGCCACATTTGAAGAAAAAAAATTGTCTCGGGCCGCACATTAAATATACTAATTCCAACGATAGTTGATAGGCGGCCGGATGGCCACGTGGTAACGTGTTGGCGTGCCACTCATGAGGACCCGGGTCCGGCATCTCCTGAAAAGTTTTTTCGGAGTTCCGGGCCGGTCCGGTGATCCCCGTCCTTCACCATCCGGTCCTCCTCTAAGGGTATAGGTACAGCCCGTGGTTGGAATTGGCCCCGCCCCTTAGTAATCTCACTGATTGGAAACGGGGCGTAAAACAACAAAATAACATAGTTGTTCAGCAAAAAAGTTAATTACTAATGTGCAATATATGATATTGATTATGACAAATAAGCAAAAATGTCGTAGTACAATAATCTTTGACTTCTTTTCGTTCAGAAAATTTTTAAATTATTAAGCGGGTGAAGAAGTTTCAATCACTGAAATAAGAAATATTTTAGAAAATGGAAATAGAAAATGTACATAGGTAGGTCGGCCGGATTGGCGGCGTGGAAACGCTTCGGCTTTCCACTCTGGAGGACCCGGGTTCGAGTCGATTGGCCGCGTGGAAACGCTTCGGCTTTCCACTCTGGAGGACCCGGGTTCGAGTCTCGGGTCCCACCCCTTGAAAATATTTATCATGGTGTCCGGACCCGGCCCGTCGATCCCCATCCTCCACAATCCGGCTGACCCCTCCGCAGGGGTGGGAAGCCTGTAGAAGGGCTTGTTTCGCCCAGCCACATAATATTCTACGAGAATGGAGTGTGGCGTCTTCTCTTGACAAAAAAAATGTAGATAGATATTTAAATAATTAAAATTTCATTAACTTCATTAGGTATGTAAAATTCTCAATATTTTAAGGAAGCTCACGATTTTATGTTGGGCCGCATTCAGTACAGCGGTGGGCCGGGGGTTGGACAACCCTGGTTTATATAATATTAAACTACAACCTGTTGTCTTATATAGGATGCATAAAATTAAACGAAAGTTGTTACTGTTTTATGTGCAGACAGAGATAAACAAAATGGCACCATCTGGGGTTAGTTGTGACCACGGAGGTAAGAGATAGATGGAGATGGCGTGTCTATTCAAAAAATTGTAAAAATAATAAAAGATATTACCTGTACAGTACTGAAAATTGATCATTCATCTGTGTTATAACAATAATTAGAATTTGAAATTAATATTTCATTTTCTGTTTTCTCTATAATTTTAAATTAGTTTTAGGCTATAGTTTCGCGGTTGTTATGCAATAAAATTTTTTATCATCTGGCAATTCTGGTTTCGATTTTAGATCTGCTATTCACAGTGGTGCCGAGAGAAATCCCGGGCCCCTGTACGAACCAGGTTTTGGGCCTATATATATAATAAATTCTTGTTAGGAAGCGGGCCGGGCCCTTCAATCTTCTACAGGCCCGGGGAATTTGTCCCCTCTTCCCCGCCGTCTCGGCGCCACTGGCTATTCAATACGTGCAATTAAACTATCAAATAAATTTTTATTGCAATTTAGGGTACAATTGTCGCCTTACCGAAGCACGGCGAAAGTGGTACACATCGAAAGGGGGCCGAAACATGCAAAAACTCCCTAGTGAACCAAGGGTCAAAGGTCAAACGTTTACGAGATACAGAGGCATCTAGGCGGCATAGGTAGTGGAGCACGGGAACGGGACGTGTCGCGTGGCAGATCGCAGTGACTCCAGGCACAACGCCAAACCACATGCGCCATTTGCAATAAACGAAACTTTGCGGGTCTATATCTTATAAACGTTTGATCTTTGACCCTTGGTTCACTAGGGATTTTTTGCGTGTTTCAGCCTCCCTTTCGATGTGAACCACTTTCGCCTTGCTTCGGTAAGGCGACAATTGTACCATTTCCGTGATCTGGAAGAGCAATACATGGTAATTAAAACTAAAGAATAAATATCGGTTAAAAACTAATATCGGTTTGCGTGAATTAGCGAAAGAATTTGGATGCAGAAATGGCCAAATCCAGAACATCTTAAAGAGAAAACTACAGGTCATTGAAGAGTTCGAACGGACTTTAAGTCAAGATAGGAAGTTACGCTGAAAAACTTGGATCTATTGAACTTGAGTATTCTGCTAATTTGTTAAGATCTATCAGCTGAGCGTTCTAAAGTGAAAAAAATCCAGAAAACACATTAATTAGTGATTTCTTTCCTTAGATTTAATTAATAATATGAAACTGCATTATAAACTTTGTATTTTAAACTTTGATATTTAATAAAGAAATTTGTACCTAATAACCTGTGTCTTGTGGCCAACCAGTGTTTGGTGGCCACAATCTTAGCCGCGCAAAGCAGGCCACCTAGCACAGGTTTTCCTGTAGCAGCACCATGATAAAGTTAATGTCTTTAAATAATGAAGGTGATCTTTCTTTAATACTCTGATTAGCTTTCCATCCCCCTCCGCAGGGGTGGGCAGCCTGTGGAAGGGCTTGTTTCGCCCCGTTACTTACAAGTTAGTATTCTCCCTGAATGGAAAGTGGCGTCATCTGTTAACAAAAAAAGGCTTTCTTTTTTAATATGCTAAATACGCTGAATATGTCATGAATTGCTGGTAGCGAGGAAATTCGATTTTCTAATTTATTAATATATTGATCAAATAGCAGCAAAGATTCTACGTTATAAAATTCAGAATTAAACATTCATTTTTTTTATGTTTAAAACATCAAAATCCAAATTTAAAATGCCAATTTCTATTAATTTCTTTTGCAGATCTGACAGCCAAAAAATAAGAATTCCATATAACGATAATAAATAAATCAACCTAATTTATTTTCTTAGGAGATTGCATTACCATACAATCAATTCTGCTTAAAACAATATAACTATACATCGGCAGTGTAATTACCATAAATTCTGTTATGTAATCCGTGCATTATCAAAAAGGAATAAATCTGATGCAACAGATTATTCGAAAAATGTTTTAAAATTCAGGACTGCCGATTCTTAGTTAAAGCCCCTATAGCAGTGGTTCTCAACCTTTTTGTTGTTGAGGGACACATTTTAATATTTTAAAATTTGGCGGCACACCTAAATATTTTAAATAATAATTTAGATTTAACAACAAAATGTTATTAACAGATAATTATATTTATTCTTATTTATTACATTCAGATTACATACATATTCGTACACGGGATCATTAAATGGCGGCCCTAAAGCCCTAATTAAGTTATAGCGCCTCCTGCCGATTTTGTCTTTTTAGAGAAACTAATTTTTATTCCTTAATTTTTAAATTTTGAATAACGATAAAAAATTTTGGCTGTAGTAGAAATTCAAGCGTTAGATTTTTCTAACAATATCCTATTTATAAGAATCAGTGCAGTAGTTCGACTGCAAAAGGGATATCCAGCCAACCACGTTTCACTATTAATATATATGATTGATGCAATTACATAAATACATTTCGTTCTTAATTTTTCGCGGCACACCTTCAAAGGTTTGGCGGCACAGTGGTTGAGAACCACTGCCCTATAGGTAAGTGAAGATCTGGAATCTGGATAGACGGCAAAGCATCTCCGAAAACAACTGATGATAATTTTTGATTATACTAAAAATGAAAATTTTTTTTATAGGAATATTAAACAATTATTATTAAACTTATTACTGTACCTTGGTATTTTGCGTTAAAATTTCAGCTGCATATTATGCAGTCTTACGGATACTATTTATATTTTTCTTTTCGATTATTTCTTAAATTTCAAAATTACTCATCCGAAGTTACAGAATAATACCAAATCTGCAATTATTATTTTAATTTAATTTAATGACGATTATATATGTTTATATGAAAGTAATCTACTGTACAGCATTAGGAAGTGATATGACCAGTGTTCGCTTCATATGCATTTACATATCAATATTTTTATTTCAATGCTGTAAAATTAATTACCGGTAATAGTAAAAAAAAAACTTAAAAATGTTCTTTATTTTCTAATATGATTTTTAAATATCTAATTCGAATAATTTGTTAATATAAATAGAGAACTTATCTCGATTTCGATATTACTTGCTACTATTATTACTACATTTTCTTCATATTTACTTCTAAACATTATCTGAACATATTGCATTGTATTAAACTTGAATTTTATATTATTGAGGAGCATTGTTAAATATAAGAAAATTCAAATTTAATTAATTAATTATTTATATTAACTTTGTTATTTTTTGTTTTTGTATTAACTTTGATTATTTTTATGGGAAAAATTCTTTTCTTATATTTTGTACTTGTTTTAAAAAACAAGTACAAAATATAAGAAAAGAATTTTTTAAAAAATATAAGATAGGAAATTTTTCTTTTCAAAAATCAGACAAAAAAGTCAATTCTTATTCAACAGACTAAAATTTATTATTAATAATTCCTTTGTCTACCTGTTACAATTAACAGCATTTATTAAAAGATATTTTTGATATCCTAAAATAAATTAAAATCACATCTTTGTTAACAGTTTCTTACATGTCTAGTATTTTAAAATAAAATTTTGATTGATTAATTATCTTAGAAAATTAACAATTAAGTCATAAAGAATGAATAAATTAATTAATTAATAATTATAATAAATTTCCACAAAAGAGGTGGACATACAAAAAGTTATAAAATTATATACAATATTTACACACTTTCCTAATCACAAATAAAAAATTCTGTTTTCTCTAATAAATATTGTACTTCATTTAAACTACAGTACATTATTTGGAAAATTTTATACTTTATATTAGCAATGTTCCCAACCCTTGTTTGTAGTATCATACTTGTTATTTTTTATCTGTATCCCATATTTCAAAGATTTCAAAAGTAAAAACAATACTAACTATAATTATCAATTCTTTATCCATTTTCATATTCTCAAATAAGATTATACTGATTACTAATATGTAATTAAAACACAACAGCATTAATTATATATGACAAGATAATTAACATTACCTCTTGAAATGGACACGTTTTATAGCATTACTCACAAATAGAATTCAAGAGTGTGATCAAAATAGTAAGCTAATTTAATTAAGGAACTACTGTCTTAGAGCTTCTTAATGAATTTGGCTTGGGTGGTGATTCAAGCTCCAGACCAGTATATCCTTATATAACAAATATAATACACAATTTGCATTGATCTTTTTAAACATCAAAAAATAATTCTCAGATTTCATTACTGATATTAAAACTTCCTAAAGATACAAAATTCCAGATTGGGAACCATTGATCCATAATCAAATATAATCATAATTAAGATTATAAATTTAAAATATAAATATTTTTATATTTCTTATAAGCATGACTAGTAAAAACATTAATGTAACAAAATTAATGTAAGACTGTAAAAAAAATTATTCTTTCAGTGATCATCAAAATATGATCAATTTTTTTTACAAATAAAATTGTTAAAATAATTAATATTTT
>AYEL01092350.1:0-18589 GCA_000484575.1 Olivierus martensii | reverse complement strand
TGTCCAACATCTGGATATTAAGTGTGACTGTTTACCCAGCGTGGGATGACTGCCACCATAAACCAATTTTCAACACACCCCCTCAAACCTCGATGGGTGAACGCAGTTACTAGTAACGTTGTTTGGTGTTAATTCACCAAATCCAAACCCATTTCGTTGGTAAACTTTAAGTGATTAGGTCGGAATAATCCTTTTGTGAGAATGTCGGCGATCATATTATTCGTGGGTAGATATCTCACTTCGATTAGTCCATTTTCGCTCTCTTCTCGAACGTAATGATACAGAGCGTCGATATGCTTGGTACGTGAATGAAAAGTTGGATTTCTTACCAACTTTGCAGCACTTTGGTTATCATTGTTGATAATTATTGGATCTTTTCCAATAAATCCTAGTTCATTTAGGAAGTTTCTCAAGTAGATCGCCTCTCTAGAACTGTCAGATTATGCCATGTATTCGGCTTCCGTGCTCGAAAGGTCTACACTTTTCTGTTTTCGTGCTTCCCAGCAAACGGCAGCTCCGGATAATTTGAAAAAATATCCGGTGTGTGAGTGCCTGTCATTTACGTCACCGGCCCAGTCAGCGTCCACATATCCGACCAGTTTGTCATGTGACTTGCTGAACTTCAATCCTATGTCTTTGCTTCCTTGCAGGTATCTTAATACGCGTTTTCCTGCATTAATATGGGATGAGTCGAAATCAGAGTTGAATTGGCTTAATGCACTGACTGGGCGGCCGGATGGCCGAGTGGTAACGCGTTGGCGTGCCACACTGGAGGACCCGGATTCGCGTCCCGGGTCTGGTCCCAGATTTTTTTCGGGGTACTATAATAGTAGATTTTTTTCCGGGGTACTAAAATATGCAAAAATAATAAAAAAATGCACTGACTACATAGGAAATCGTTTTTTTTTTTTTTTTTTTTTTGTCAATATTCTCAATTAAATTTATTAATTTAAAATCTTCTCAATTTCCTTTTTAAAATTTGAAATAAAAGAAAAATATCTTCTTAAATAGATAATCTACTGTATATTCTACAGTCCAATGTTACTTCTAGATAAAAATAGATTCAGTGTTCTAAAAAAGATTCTGATAAATTCGACTCCTAGAAAAAAAGATTCTGCTAAATTTGACTCCTAGAAAAAAAGATTCTGCTAAATTTCATTCCTAGGAAAAAAGATTTTGCTAAATTTAATTCATAGAAAAAGATTCTGCTAAATTTGACTCCTGGAAAAAAGATTCTACTAAATTTCACTCCTGGGATAAAAGATTCTGCTAAATTTCATTCCTTGAAAAAGATTCTGCTAAATTTAATTCATAGAAAAAGATTCTGCTAAATTTCATTCCTAGGAAAAAAATTCTGATAAATTTTACTCCTAGAATAAAAAAGATTCTGCTAAATTTCACTCCTGGGAAAAAGATTCTGCTAAATTTCACTCCTAGGATAAAAGACTCTGCTAAATTTCATTCTTAAGAAAAAAGATCTTGCTAAATTTCATTCCTAGAAAAAGATTCTGCTAAATTTCACTCCTAAAAAGAAAAGATTCTGCTAAATTTCACTCCTGGGGAAAAAGATTCTGCTAAATTTCACTCCTAGGATAAAAGACACTGCTAAATTTCATTCTTAAGAAAAAAGATTTTGCTAAATTTCATTCCTAGAAAAAGATTCTGCTAAATTTAATTCCTAAAAAAAAGATTCTGCTAAATTTGACTCCTGGAAAAAAAAGATTCTGATAAATTTTTATTTTAGAATCTTGCAACATTATGAAATTGATTCGATTCTAGAATCTAGTATTTAATAATATTTGTAAATTCTAGAATTCTAGTTCTAGAAAGAACCGCTTTCCAAACGTGTCCGCTATTTTGCAACGTTGGAAAATGTGCGATTAAAAATATATGTCATTAAAAAAAGCGTGATCTCTTTATCTAATTTCATAAAAATTTTATCAAACAGTTCAAAAGTTATTAAGAGAACCTCAGGATTTTGAACTCGATCATTTTTAAACGGTTAAAGTTACAAGATCAAGTAGACTGGCATCATTGTGGTCACCTTCGTGATAAACTTCATAAAAATTTCATTAATTACTTCAAAACATATTACGAGAGCATCTTAGACGTCTGAATGTCTGTCAGTTTTAAATAATTAGTTGAGGTTGTCATTAATGATTTTTTTTAAAACATTCCTAAAAAAAATTTCTTAAAATCTATTCTAATCAAGCCCTAAATATCTAAAAATTATTTTAGGGAATAAAATATTTTCAATTATTTCCATGTTTTCTTCAATAATTTTAATTACAGTACGCCATATTTATTTATATATATCATCGAACGTTTCAGATGTTATGAAATATGTTATATCATCTTTGCTCATAGTATATTCGATTTTTTTTTTTTTTTAGTACATTAGAAGGCAAACTACTGAACTGATCATGAACGTCGATGACCTCTACTTGACCTCTAATTCTTTTTTTTTTTTTTTTTAGTACATTAGAAGGCAAACTACTGAACTGATCATGAACTTCGATGACCTCTACTTGACCTCTAAAAAATAGAAAAAAAATTAATAGATATTGTATATCCCCAGCTGTGTCTTATCAGTTTTTCTTTCTTTAAATCCTTTTGTAAATATTACGAAATTTATGAAATTTATTTAAAACTAAATGAATTTTTTGTTCCTTTAAAAGTCCAATTTATCCTTTGCCATTTTATATTTCGCATAGCAACATGGTAATAAAATTTAAGAAAAACATTACCAATCGATAATTTATTTAAAAAATAATAAATAAAAATTCTAGAGATAACTATTATTTATTTATGGTGATTTATAACCTGAATCAACTTTTATGTCAAGTCTGATTATTCATTTATTCTTTACAAGTCATAAAAATGACACTTTCATTGTCTTAATGCTGTTTGCTCTTTACATATGCGGTTTTCTTTTATTTTTATTCATACAATGCTTTAAGGAAAATCGATTTTTAAATCGTCCAGAAAAATATAAAATTAAATATCGAATAATTATTTAATCAATGACGTTTTTTTAAAGTTATATTTTGATTTTTATCTTAAATAAAAGTAAGCTTTGTATAGAAATTTATTAAACAAAGATTGACTTCAGTTTGCTTGTTAAAATCAACTTTTATATGATTTTTATCCAGATTTATTCAGTTTTTTTGCATTTTAGAAATAAGGAAAATCACATAAAAATGTTTTATCAAGAGTTTATTAATCAACAAATGTATAAATTCAAGAAAACAATATTTTTATTGATTTTTTAAACACAGTATATCCGATGTTCGAATGAATATTGGTAAAGATACTTTATATAAACGGTTTTCGACCTGTGGTACGCGTACCATTAGTGGTACGCGAGACATGACTAGTGGTACGTATATAATCTTAACATTTTATTTGTATACGAGGCAAATTTTTGTTGGTGGTATGGAAATTTTTGAATTTTGAGTTTGGTGATACTCGGTATGAAAAGGTTGAAAACTGCTGCTTTATATGATTTTACATTTTTAAAGATTATAGGATATATGAATTTGTATTTTTAAAGATTATTGGGATTTTTGTTATAATTTTTCTGAATGGTAATCATGATATTTTTGTTTTTTCATTCATATTTTTAGGATAAATCATTGTTTATCTGTATTTACTCGGTATGAAAAGGTTGAAAACTGCTGCTTTATATGATTTTACATTTTTAAAGATTAAAGGATATATGAATTTGTATTTTTAAAGATTATTGGGATTTTTTATAATTTTTCTGAATGGTAATCATGATATTTTTGTTTTCTCATTCGAGATTTTCATTCATATTTTTAGGATAAATCATTGTTTATCTGTACACCTTATTAATCATCATATTATGCTCTCTCTGTGTATATAGTATGAGAAATTTTAATTTTAATTTCCAGAAATGAGTTTTAAAATGTACAAATTTTTTATAAATTATAAGCATTAGTATGCTCATTCTTTTCTTGCGTTTCTAGTGAATCTGTTACAATCCTTTATGAAGTAACGCAGAAATATATTTTAGCTTATGCAATTGAGCCTCTGTAACACAAAATTTTATTAAAATATTACAAACTTTAAATAAAATTATAAAACTGCGTCATATGTGCAAGTGAATTACTTAAAACGAAACTGATCGATTATATAAAAGTTTATTTAATTAATTAATTACTTTTTCGTAATATATTTTAATACTATTCAAATATTAAAAACTTTAAATAAAATTATAAAACTGCGTCATATGTGCAAGTGAATTACTTAAAACGAAATTGATTGATTATATAAAAGTTTAATTAATTAAAAATTACTTTTTCGTAATATGTTTTAATACTATTCAAATATTAAAATGTATTTAATGCTTTGATTAATAAAAAGACGTCATTAATTTTATTCCAATTAAAATGATCCACTAATTTCTGGAAGAAATAAATGTAATTAATGACTATCATGAAAGTTTTTATTCATTTGTTTACACTGTTATTAAAATACATAAAGTAATAGAACGGAACAAGTCAGTAACTCAGGATGTAGCCTCGAAAACTAATTACTGAAGTGGATTTCGATTATTTTCGAATATCGATTATATTATGTCCTATTAAAATTGTTTTTATTACAAAATTATAGATTGTTTTGTTCAGAGACGATTTTCTCTACACGATGTTAGTACGAACGAAAGCGATTTTATTTTTAACTTTTCGAGAAAATATTGAGAAGAAAACTTCGAAAATAATGAAAAACATCATTAAGAATGTATAAACAACTTAGTCGTACGGAAATTTAATTAATTTTTATATTATTTTTGCTTCTTATTCTGTGCTGCTTATCAGAGAAGTGGAATTAATGCGGAAGTGGTTGCTGTCTGCATTAAATTATTTGTTTGGAGGAATAAATTATTATTGCATAACGAATATTATGCACGGGGATTAAAAATAATAATTATTTTCTTTTTTTTTTTCTTGATAAAATAACACTTTGTGACTTTCATTAAAACGCGAACGAGTGAAAATAGAACGAGTGCCATTATTTGTGAATGTGTGTTAACACGCATAATTCTCGTAATTATATTTGATATAACTTATCAAATATACACGAAAAAGGATTTTTTTTCATTCATAATAGACTGAACTGGGTGAACTTATACATAATGAGCTGAAACTGTAGCAGCTCTTGAGTTTTACTAGGTCAGTTCGATAAAACTAACTTCGTGGAGAAAAACAACATTAAATTTTAACAAAATATCAATATGTTTGTTAGTTTTAACTTTATTATCAATTTTAAGATGGTTTTCTTGTGTTGATATAGGTTATTTTCGAAGGAAACCATTGTTAAATTTATGTCTGATATTTTAATAAACAATTCTGAGACTTGGAATTAAAAATTTTCTGGATTTTTGGGTGCAAGTGGTGTTACTTAAATAATAAAAAAATATACAGAATAGGGATGAAAGGAATAGAGGGCTTACTCAAAGATTTAACTCTATAGAAGAAGAGGAAAGATGAGAAAAAGAGAAAGATTCCTATCCTGAGAAGTGGGATATGGCACCAAAAGAAGGAAGAGAAGATATTATGCCGATTAAATAATAACTACTTCTGCTGTATACCAACATCACCTCATTTTAAAATACGTACAACCAATGGCACGTAAATATGACGCACTGAGCGCGCGCGCTTAGGGCCTCCCCAAAATCGTTTCTTTTCTTTCTTCGAAAAATTTATTTTTATAAATCTTTTATATATTATTAATTTCATTAATTAATTTAAATAAAAATTTTTAATAAATCTGGAAAATACATTCTATATTAAAATAATTGAATTAACTATAGAAAACGAAGATAGATGGCGTTAGTTTTAACAGAGATGATAAAAAGTTAATAATAGCATAATTTCACCATAAATCACTTTATTTATGAGCCTCATAGAAAAATAATATGTGATATTGTTAGAATATCTTTTGAAAGATGACTTCATTAAAGTGACCAATTATCTAAAAAAATAAGTATAATTAAACAGGGTAATAATTCGTAAATGTAACTAGATAGCGACATGTCGCACATGACTTAAAAGTGAATTTTTACTAAATTTTCATCGTTTAAAGTTCGCCTTGAAATCAAAGACGAAAGTAAATTTCCTTATTTAGACGTCCTTGTAATAAAGAGAATTAGAAATAAGAAACTTCAATACACCGGAAGGCCTGCTGTTAACAGTAATTCTGTTATCAATTATTTCATTTCAACCTTTGTTCTACAAATTACATAGCGATCCAAGTACTATTTTCATCTACGTAAATCATTCCTCGATTAAAACTTTTGATTTATTTTTCAATCTCACACGCATATTTATCTAATCGATAATGATCTTATTAAAAAATTTAACAGTACTGATAAGAAATCCTAGAGATTAAAAATAAAAAATCGTTGCGAAAATATAAAATCCTTGCAGTCCAAATTATTTTAAAATAAATCTCTATAATAAAGATTATTCATTGCACAATTTACAAATATAAAATCCTTGCAGTCCAAATTATTTTAAAATAAATCTCTATAATAAAGATTATTCGTTGCACAATTTATCTTTTTTTTAATGCGGAAAATAAAATTAATAGCAAGATGTTTCCTTGAACTATTAAAATTTCTGAATTTATCTTAGTTTAAGCTTAGAATTTTAATTATTATTATTACTTGTATTACATTAATTTTAAAAAAGTTACAAAAAATAATTATAAAGATTTAATGTTAATTAAAACCTCAAAATTTATGTTAATTTTCGATAAAGTGCATCGGAAAAATTATTTTTTTTCCTAAAAAATTACACCCACAAACTGTACATATTTATATAATTTAATTTTGTAATTTTTCGTTTTAATTAATAGAATTCACATTAAAACAAAAGAATGGGAATTCTAGTTTCTCAATAATGCCACCTAAATTGTATAACCGAAACTTGCGTGACAGCCTCAGGGGAAGTATAATGAGTGGCTATCTGCAAACCATACACAGTTTAGCCTCAGGGTACAGTTCAGCTACCACACGCAGCAGTCAGTCTGATATCCGGCTTGTGGCAGCATCGCATAGCATTCAGCCATGAAAGATATTCACTTTACTAGCTTGTTTTTATTTCTATTTATCTTCACAGTTATTGCAGTATCGGCTAAACACGTAAGTATATATTTAGCGATTTAATACTTCTGATCTAAAAAATTGGAGCTAGCGTGTTTTACCGAGTTTTAAGAATCTTTACTTTTCTTAAACTGTGGTAACGAGGTCAGTTTATTGTTGTTATTGTTAAAATACTGTTTTATTAACAAATTAAAGTTTTTCACGTGTTTTTTAATACGTGAAAACTTATTTATTACGACTTTTATAATAAATTTTAGATAGGAAAGTGATAAGGAAAGAGGTAGATATTGGATTACGGAAATTATAACAAGAGTTTATCAAATGTATCTCTCACTCTAGGATAACCTAAATTTTAAAAATGGTTTTGCAGGCAGGGAAAAAAATTACAATATGTACAATTACACATATCTAACTCAATGGTTTTCCTTGTATTCATGTCGAGGTAATAACAGGTGGCATACAATATATCAGAACCAAGGTTAAGACGTAGGTAGGCATTTTCTTAAGGCGGAAACTGTAAAAATACTTAGAATATAAAAAAGCTGCATTAAAAAAATAAGATGATCCATTATAAACATAGTTCTATTGATTTAAATCCTATTATGCAGGTTAGAAGCAGGAAACAATATATCTCAATTAAAAACATCAATATGGTTAATGATAAAAATTGTAACCTACTGAGTTATAAAAATGTACCAATAATTCTTGTAAAACAAGTTATTTTTATAAATGACGAGTGGAAATTTAATTAGTAAATATAGTTATTAAGTAACTTCATCCTTTCCTAACACGAATTCAAAGGTTTCGTGTTATATCCCAATTTACTTTGGAAAATACCTTGAAATATTAATTTAAATTGCCTTGCAAATAAAAATTAAAATTTCTGATTATATAGGGTATTCGCGTGTCGTTCTCTTTTTAATTAACTTAAAACATTATCGAGTTAGTTATCTCCATACTGATAAGGCAATTTATCTCAAAAAATTGTTTGAAGAAAAAAAAATGTTTGTCGAGCAGAAAAATTATATGCTGATTTAATATGCATTTTCTCTCGTACGAAACTTTCAAACATTTATCAATTAAAAAAAATTCGCACTTCGATTTTTGCGTGTTTAATAATATATCAAATAGCTCTAAGGTATCTTAGATAATCTACTTATAAAATTAATTTTCTGCTTCACCTATATTTCATCTTATAAGGATACAATAAACCCCAGGCTATCAAACAGTTATAGAATTAAACTAAATGCGAAGAAGCGAAATTCATCCGATCAATAACCATCATTCGACTTTACATATCTTACTAAATCCGGAAAAAAATAAGAAAAACTTAAAGAAATTTATGTAGAAAGCAAACAGAAATAAGAATTTAATATATGCAAAAACTTTTACGTGAAACTAGACAGTTATTATTTTCCAAAATTGCTTGTTTCTATCACACATAAACCATAACCATAACAATGACTTTACGGTCCTTAGGACGGTCGGTGACTTCCCAAGTTTTGTTTTTTATTAGAGCTATTCGCTTTGTAATGCGTTTCGCCATTCGTCGCTTTATATTAAATTATATAATTAATATTATATTTTTATATTTTTAATTTTATCTAAAACCATCGAGTGTGTGATAATTTTGGAGTAACAGTAGAGTTCGAATTTTCATTATCACCTTTCGAATGGGGTGAATCTATAAACTTTTTCATATTCTCTTATATATTTCTCTTACAAATATTATAAATACTGTATATGCACATATGTAGGAGGTTAGTAGTGATTCAAAAATATATACAGGTAATTATGAACGTAAATACTGTATATAATTTTGATACTATTTATATTCCTATTTAGAAACACTGAAGTCCAAAATTCCTTGGTGCCTAGACGTGTTAAAATTTCTTAACATTCATACGCACCAAGGGATATTTCCAGATTTTGGGTTTCCAAAGAATCTAATGAATTAAACAGGTTATATCTATTTAATGCATGGTATTCTAACTGTTATATAGATAAATAATTTAGGCAAGGGCGACAGGCATAGAGACACATTGCCAGGTCCGGGGGGTAATTTATATAGCCCCAAATAATTCTAAAGTTACAAAGATGGGGCATCGCTTCGGACTCTGATTTTCAGCATCGTCTCTCTGCGCTTAATTAGCGCATAAAAACTCAAATTTTGGGATGACGTCCGAGCCTTTGTGAATTCCAAGCCCTCCATTATCCCCTCATCTCCCTCCATCGTCTTCATCATCCCCTCCTCTCTTCGGCCCTGAATTTAAATTACTTTCATGGCCATCTTATAAATCATAAATCACTAGCATTAATTCCTTGTAAAACAATTTTCTATTTTTATCTAAAATGTGACTAATTTTATATTTTATCTCTAGCTGCATGAAACTTGTAGACGGAGAATTTTATGAGAATTCACCTGTCGAAACGTTCAGATACCTTTTATGTCGACACAGTGATTTAAAGACATGTTTACGATTTTTTCTTGTGTTATTTACTCGTATTTGTGTTATCGATATGGATTTTTTTCCCCCTATTATCTACTGTCTACACTTTTTTGTGTGTGTTTTGTATGGTCGAAAAGAAATCTATTTTATGGATAAAGCATCGAATTGTGTTTTGCAAGAACTCTTTACACGTTATCTTTAAAGACAATTTCGAGTAATCTATCGTTAACTAAATAAAATTGAAACTTGAATTGTATTGTCTTTAATACACATAAGAACACAAATAACTCGTGTTTGGGGCGTCAAGAACAATACGTAATGCTTTACTAATCACGCAAGTAAATATTTATTAATTAAACTTGGCTGATTATTTTATTTAAAATATTTAAGTGCAAATTCCTGTGAAGTGATGATGAGTGAATACTACTTCTAAAAAGTATCAAAGTTCATAAAATCGAGTTTGGATGTCGAAATATAAGCAAATCCACAAATTCAGAACGATTATCAACGTTCGAGTGTACTTTGTTCGCATTTTAATCCTTTTTTTAAAACTCATTTGCATGTTTTGAAGGTTGATATAGAAGAAAAACATTTCTCCTTTTCTCCTCTCATTTATGGTGCCAATATAAAATTATTTATTTATTTATAAATTAATTTTATACGCGCATTAAATTTTAATAAATATTATTGAGACTGCTGCTCGATTTGGAGTTTTTTTTTTCGCATTTCCTCTTCTGTGTGTCCTTGTACTTTAATCGTTCTGAATCCAGTTTTTTATTTTTGTTCAAAACAGCTACTGTATACAACAGGATTTCGTTGGATAAGGTCATTAACAGATAACCATTTAATGATTGATAACAGTTTCATTGATTTAGTAATCTAGTTTTGATCGGTGTTTGGTATAGGAAGCGAAGTTTACTGCATCGGTACAATTGTATACATTGCAAAACTCAGAAAGAAATAGTACAGATCGATAGGGGGGTCGAGACTCTCAAAATATCCCTAATGAACTAGGGGTCAAAGGTGAAAGCCTAACGAGATATAGAGGCTAAAACTGCGTGCGACTTGATACTTTGCTTCGCGTCGCTACGATGTGCAACGCGACGCGTCCCGTTCTCGGGACGTGTCGCGTTGCACATCGTACATCATAGGTGCTCTGCTACCGATGATATACGATGCTTCATATCATAGGTATTATAGGATCTCGCTTGCACATCATAGGTGCTCTGCTAGTCTGCTACCTATGCCGCCTGTGAAACTTTTAGGCCTTGTCTCACGTGCAAGCGACGCGACGCTGTGCGATGCGATACTACGAGTGACAGAAGGCAAACCAATAAACATAACCTTGAAGCGTCCCACGTGTGTGTCATAGCGCCGCGCGTGAGTTTCATAGATATAGAGGCTAAAACTGCGTGCAGCTTGATACTTTGCTTCGCCTCGCTACGATGTGCAGCGCGACGCGTCCCGTTCTCGTGCTCTGCGCCGCCTGTGAAACTTTTAGGCCTTGTCCCACGTGCAAGCGAAGCGACGCTGAGAGATGCGATACTACGAGTAACAGAAGACAAACCAATAGACATAACCTTGAAGCGTTCCACGAGTGTATCATAGCGCCGCGTAGCATCGCCTGCTGTCGCCTTTCTGTAGTTGAAATACAAACTAATTTGTTTTCTGAAGCGACGGAGACAAATTATCAAGGTTACCGAGTTCGACCCATCGGTTTTAATAAAGGAAATTAAAATAAACCTGTATTATGAATCACGAGAAATAAAATTTACCATAATAGATATTTAATAGATAAATAATGGGATGATATTTTATTATAATCGCTATAGAAGCGCTTCGCATGGGACAGATTGCATTGCGAAGCATCGCGTTTGTAGTATCGCATAGTATAGAGTCGCGTCGCTTGCACATGGAACACGGCCTTAGCCATAGCATCGCGTTTGTAGTATCGCATATAATAGAGTCGCGTCGCTTGCACATGGAACACGGCCTTAGCCACTATATCTCTTTAATCTTTGACCCCTAGTACATTAGGGATATTTTGCGTGTCTCGACCCCCTATCGAGCGATACTATTTTTTCTGGGTTTGGGCAATATATGCAATTGTACCATCGTATCAAGTAACAGTAACATGGGAAACGAATATATGTATATAACTGTTAAACTTATTTAAGCAGCTTGAATGCTGTTTCACAGACTATTTGCACCTGTACAAACTGCATTAGTTCCATATACATATTCATAAAAAATAACGTATCCAAAGATTATTAAAGTTTTCCTGTTTGAGGTTTTAACTTTTATGTTTCCACTCGGATACGCTTTCGCTCCATTTAAAACAGATCATTAAACTTTTACGACGTTTTATATAACTTTAAACCATCTGCAACGGTGAACAACAAAATCAACGAAAAACGATCGACACAAATCAAGATTTTGTTTTAATTAATTTTGCGAGAATGCAAACAAATTCGTCGCTATCGATTTTTTGTTTGTTTCAATCCTCTCTCGCGGAGCGTCACGCAACGCGAAACTGCCATTCAGAACAAACAAAACAAAACAATCACGTTATGTTACGTTGACGGCAGTAACTTTATAAAATCACAATTTAAAAATCTGCAGATCGTAAATTGAGTTTATAAAATCAAAATCGAAATTTATTAGAAAGGAAATTCGATGGCGACATCGCGTCGCGTTGCGGTTGCGACACTTGTTTTGCTCTTTATGGAAAATTAAGTTAGCAAATAATACTTAACGTTTGATCATAATCCTCACTGTTTGCTATATTTATAGTTTTTATTTTTTAATTTAAAATTTTTGGTTATGTATCCTTCAAATCTATATTGTCGATAAGGTTTATTCATTGTTTAAATTACTTGTACATAGTTGTATTTCTCCATATAGGTTAGATTCTTATACTGTAGTTACCATCAGGGCCTGCATTGCGGAGGGCGCCACTACAAGGTGTGTGGCATTTCGAAGTGTAAGCATGAAGTTTCATTCTTATAATAAATAAATTGCCATTTGTTTGGGGATGCCCATTTCAGCTTTGCAAGCGGGGACGTCTAACCTAGCACCGGCCCTGGTTATCATAATCATAAAAAATCATCATGGAACGTTGATAATTAAAAATTATTATATAATCTTTCTATAAGTGTAACCACGTTAATTTTCAAAATCATTTTTCGCCTGATTTCTGTAGGAAAGCGAGACTTATAACCATTCTGTATGTTTCCCACTAATAAATTTAGAACTAATTAGTGTATTTTCAGGAAATTTGACGTAATTTTATTGCATTAAAAGCAATATCAATGATATATCACTTAAATCTCTAGCTTCCGCCATTTTTTAAATGGTGGTTTAAATTTTGAGTGCCCACCATTTAAAAAGTGGAAGATTTTAAACGTCTACTATTTAAAAAATGGCAGATTTTGAGTGCCCATCGTCTAAAAAGTGGCGGATTTTGAATGCCCATCATTTAAAAAGTAGTGGATTTTGAGTGTCCACATTCAGAATCCGCCACTTTTTAAACGGTGGACACTGAATGTCCACATTCAAAATTTTCAAGTTTCCTTATGATAATTTTGGAACTATTTAATGGATTTTTGTGATATTCAACACGCAGATTATGCCATTAAAGAAGATTTTGATGACATAGCTTTAATTATTCCAAAAACAAATAACACATTTGGAAACTAGACAGTTATTATTTTCCAAAATTGCTTGTTTCTATCACACATAAACCATAACCAGCCTTGTTACAATTGCTTAAAATTGTGTTTATTTTCCTTTCAATAGTTTATTTAACTAGTTTTCTTTCTCCCAACAAACCACATTTCCTCATTTTCTGTTTCATTATATAACTATTTATTCTTCATTTTTTCGCCTTTTTTAACTTTGTTATACATAAAATCAAAATCAACGCGTTAACTGGCAATTGAGTTAAAAATATTTAAAAAGTAACTGTTTCAAATTTTACAAAGTTCGTCGTTTCAGGTTAATATCTGTTATTTCTTTGAAACAAATGATCTACAAGAGTAAATTATAGTCTACTTGCAAGCCGAAAACTACTAAAGATGTCTACAATGCTTGTATTTAGTAGTACAAAGAAAGAAAATGTAAATAAAATGTGATGTAAAATAAATCAAAATAATTATTGCATGCTGCAACGATCTACAAATAATTTTGCGTGCTATGCAAAAATAACAATAAAAAAAAAACAGATATTCAACTAGTTACAGCACATACTTTTCTACGTTCGTGAAAAACACGTCACGCAAAACTGTTGTAGCAAAATGAGGAAAAACAAATTTTTCATAGCACTAATTAGTAAACACTACAGGAAAGTAAGTTTTTAAGCTAAATAATAAATCAATTTTCCTTTTTCTCTTCGGGATTTTATGTATAAATGGTTTAAAATAATTTACAATAATAAGAAGAACAAATTTGTTGAAGTGAACATCGGGAAAGTTTACTGTTTAACCCTTTTATTTTCTTTATTGTTATCGTACCGACGTGTGCTTGTGAGGTTACACGTCACGTTGTAACTCTTCAAGGTTATTTATGACGAAATCCGTGTGTAATAACTCAACATAAACGATCCAAAATGTTCCTCCACCCAAGAAAGAATGCACGTTATCGATAACAAGAAAACTTTTCAATTTAATTAATATAAAAAGATTATTATTATTATTATTAAATTATTCTTGGTAAGAGATAAATTGTCCTGAATGCAGCGTAGAAGATCGTAAAAGATATACGTCATAAAACTTATTAATTAAACAGAAAAATGCGACTTTTTATAACTTGTATACCTTTACTATAAGCGAGTAACGAAAGAGTTGCTAACGTACAGACACTTTTATAATGTTACTACATGCAACAATAACAATTTTCTGGAGTAGCTAGACAACCTAACTGCTCCTCTCGTTCAACTAATTATTTTGTCTAATACTTCACGTTATTTATAGCATTTACTATCTTTAAGTCACGTAAGATGTCTCAGTTTAACGACAATGATTTATAACTTTATTATCCAGTATAAAAGTGCATAGAGCCATTGTTTACACTTAAACAATTGCTTTAAATACAGGAAACACCACTGCCAAATGTTTATCCACATTAAAATGTTGCTGTAAATTGTGTACGTTGAACTAGAACGTTTTAAAACCACAACACTCAGCAACATTTGTGTGGTAATAAATTTGTGTCCTCGTTACGTCCTACGGTGAGATGTTTCTATGGCAACTGGTGCAGCTACCCTGATCACAAAAATGGAGGTGAGTGAACTGTTACTCTAAGAATACAGTACTATACCCGTATTGATCACTATAAAAAGTGTTATATAAGTACAAAATCTCTATAACACGTGGTTGCTTCCATCTGCATGTGCAAGTAAACACCACTTGTCATCTATATTTAGAGCTCTAGAGCTAAATCTACTTTCGTTTCTTTTAAAAATATGTTTGCTGAGTTAATGGAATTAGGAAAGATAAACAGGAAAACTCATACTATTTTTTTATTTGCACAATATTTAGAATTTTATCCTATTTTTGTGCGATTTTATATAAGCCATTTAAATCATTTTCTCAGGAAAAAATTGCATCAGAGCTGTTACAACAGTTAAAAAGTTACTGATAAATTAAATAAATTACGTCAAATTTTCTGGTATTAAAGAGAAAAGAATGATTTCAGTCATCCCTCTGAGAACAATGAACAATGAAATCATTCATATCGAATCATCATTTTTATTCAATCTTAATGTCAGAAAATAAACGAGACCATCATATAAATTGCTTAAGAAAATAGAATAAATCGTTCCTTGATTCCATCTTGTAACAATTTATTTCCATTCGCAGCACTTTTTTAACTTAAATATTTAACTGACAGAAAACAAAATGAAGGTCTTTCTGGGTATCTCAAAACATGATTAAGATCTCTTTCTTTTGCTGAAATTCTCCCTATAAAAAATGATCTTAATCTCGTTGAAAATCTAGTTTTCGAAGATTAACCGAGTCAGCTACTTCAATATTTTCTTTCTTTCTTTTTTCTGTTTAAAGTATACAGTATATATATCTTGTTTATCTTAACGTCTTGTGAATATCTGTGTTGTAATTGTACGATACTGACGACAAATGTTTATCTTTACTTTTAACATGAGCAGTAACGATAATATTATCTTAAAATAGCGTTTAAATAATAATAAACTTGTGAAGATCTGCGATATCTTAATATTCTTATCAATGCTTAACATAATTTATACGGCTCATTAATGTTTTTTTTTTATCTTTTTCCATTCCAAACTGGAATAAATGCGATATACGAATCGTGTTTGTTCACTTTATGGCACTGTACCTCGAGTAAATATTAACCGATATTTAAACTTTTTGGAAGTATTATTAAGAATCACACATGCATTGAGATTATTGAAAATGATGAATGTAAAATTCGTATTACTGACATAATTAGTAAAAAAGTTATTCGTGTATTTAGAGACAAGTATCTCGCGTATATATTAATCGATTTCAATGAAATTTGCAATTATTATTTGGATGAATAAGGTAATTGTAAATGCTGAAAATAATCGAAATTGATTCATTACTTATGACGTAATAATGATTCGATTTTGATGGACATCGAATCATCGATCTTAGTTAAAGAACGGATGTCGTCAGGATTGTTTTCGTATTAAAAGCCCTTTAGATATCTAGAAAATTGCTAATAAATGTTCACAATCGTAACATTGTCTTGCTGGATGAGATAGAAACCACGCTTTCCTCTGGAGCTGAGTTTGCATATTTTATAACAATGTTTTTATTTAGATTGGAACCAATAAACCCAACCCATTTTCTGCGAACTGTTTCACTTCCTGGTTAGCAATAAATATTAATTTCTTCTTTCTGGATGAAAGGAACATAAGATAGTATCTGACGTTAACCATAACCACACTTGCTTGTGATTATTGCGCAAAACTGAAACGTATGCAATTTTTAACTAACAACGAAACCATGAGAGGAAAAAAATGCTTGAACTGTTACAAATTTGAATATTTTCTTCTTGTGAAAACATAAATTTTCGCTTCTACAAGATGTTCTCATTCCGAGTTTAATTTTTGGACGATTGCCCACGTTACACTAAAAAGAGAATTTAAAAAAATGGCGAAGTCAACGTACTAGTCCCTACACGAAAATAAAAAAGAAGAAAGAAAACCTTGAACTTGTATGCACTTTTTTTCTTCCTTATACAAGTTTAGGTGCCTCCGTGAACATAATTACGTTTATGAATGGCATGAACTTCTATCCTACTGCTACTGTTAACACTCCCTTATGATAATTATCTATTATGGGTCACGAGAGAAAAACTTGCACCGATGCAACTTTAGCAATCTGAAAATTTTCATGACTGCATTATGACTCAGTTTATCTTCTTATTGATGACATAAAACTCAAGTTTTTGGTGCTGTTACAGTAATAACTGTGTCCCGAATGAGGTGAGAAAGCCTGGAGTATACATACTTTTTTATATAAAATTCTAAGTTTTTTGGGCCTTCCTGGGCCTGTAAATGGCCCTGCTGGCTCATGTCTGTCTGGGCATGGTGAGTACTTACTACAAGTCAGTAATGGTTACAAATGCTTCCATGTATGGAATAAAAATATATTTAAGTTTTTTCAATTATTGCACATGCTACCTTAATAATTATACAACTTTAGCAATCCAAAAATTTTCATGACTGCATTATGACTCAGTTTATCTTCTTAGTGATGACATAAAACTCAAGTGTTTGGTGCTGTTACAGTAATAACTGGGTCCCGAGTGAGGTGAGAAAGCCTGGACCAGTCATGCTTTTTTATATCTAATTCTAAGTTTTTTGGGCCTTCCTGGGCCTGCAAATGGCCCTGCTGGCCCAAGTCTGTCTGGGCATGGTAATTGCTTATATAAGTCACACATGGTTACAGAAAACTCAAAATTTGAGCTAACTAGCTTCCGAGCACGGAATAAAAAAATGCTTAATTTTTCTTACTTATTGCACATGCTACCTTAATAATAACTAGCTGAATCAAGCTGGCATTTTGTAACTGTAATAGCAATAAGATGAGAAATTTTATTACTGAGATAGCAGGTCAACTAACTTGTACGCCGACACGTAGCATTTTTATTATTACTGTAACATGTAAAATAGTCAAAACTCACCTTTGAATACTAACTACTATAAGAACAGGAAATATTTATGCTATAAACTAGTTTAGTTAATATAATTTTATCTTATTAAAGTATGCTAGAATAAAAAAAAAGTTTTTTTCTCTCTGCTTCATCATTAAGAGAGCCATGTGTATGCAATGAATGGAGAACGTGACCTGATCTAAAAATTAAAAATAAAAAAATACTAAAATAAAATCGATATTCTCAAAATAAATTTTAAAAATTAATTAAATAAAAATAATGGCGTAATTAATTCGAAAGAAAAATCTTAAAAAGATTTTATTTCACATAAACTTACGTCACCTGCACAGAATATGACGTCACTCTTAATAGAATTTTAAAAAAATCGTTTGAGAATTTATTAATTTCGTTACAAATTTGCGTTATTAAAGTTTGAAATTTCTTAAAAAATATACTAAATTTTTTCATTTAAATTAATAGTTAAGTAATTATTGCATGACTATTTTGAATATTTTTAAAATGTTAATGATATAATTAAGGTGACGTAAACGTTAATAAAGGGCGTTACGTCACAAATTAATGAAGAAATGTTAATGATTTCAAAAAATTGTAAAAAATATATTTAATCCATTAAATTGGATTATAAAATATGATAATTGTTTAATTATATAATTAAACTAAAATTTATTTTTAAGTTTGAAATTATGCATGAAAATTAAGCTATTCACTTTGCCCGGACTTCCCCTATTTGTAATTTTTTTTACGAAATTTAATAATAATAACTAAGCAAATTAATTAAGTTTAAGTATTGTTTTATGGAAAATTTATGATCGAAATATATGAATAATATGTT
>AYEL01092348.1:0-76911 GCA_000484575.1 Olivierus martensii | reverse complement strand
TTAAAGAAATAAAATATGAGATAAAAAAATAAAAGAAGTAAAACCTTATATAAAGAAGATTTTATTTTATAAAATTACCTGAATCATTTTTATTTTATTGATAAGTTTATTTTCAATTAATATTCTTTAATGATGGCTTAATTTGCCATGATGTAACGCAAAACAAAGCAATTTTTATAGTGATTGCTCTGTTGATCATTTTAGTGAGATATTTTTAGGTTAATTATTATTCACATTATATCAATTTATAACTCTTCTTTTTATTTCTATCATCCTAAAGACACTGAAGAAATTTGAAATTTTATAAGAGCTGATTAAAACTTTTTCTTTCATTATAAAATTTAATAAAAGAATTAGATACAGTAAGTTGTTGACTTATAAACTATAGTAATTAATTTTTTTCTTTAAATAATAAAATTAATTTTGGTTCATATACTATAGTTTCGAATTTATTTAGAAGAAAAAGATGTTTATAAAAATTAATTTTTTTTAAATTTGTATATTAGGTATTTTTAATTAGATTTATTTATTTGATTCCAAATATTTTATGATCACGCTCATCTAGCCATTATTTAAAGCAGGGATTGCCAAACTTTTTATCTCAACGATCCCTTGGATGATGCCATAAAAATCCGGAAATCCCCATTGAAAGTTTTATTATTAAATACTTTTTAAATCTATTTTATGAAAGGTTTTTTGAATATTAATAATTAACGTAGTATATAATAAACTATATTTATAAAAAAAACAATTAAGCAATAGGACATTTTTATACTGAACTAAAATTTATTTTTAATGTGAAGCGTGGGCTTGATGTTTTGAACAATAATTATTAGCAAAACTTTTGATTATTGTTTTTCTATTGAATATTAAAATTTCTAAAAAACCTCTTAAAGATCTATTTATTTTTCACCGACTTCCTTATGATCCTTTCTCATATTCCTTATGATCAGAACCGAATTTGCATTTTTAGGGGCTCTACGACGAGCAAGGCTTTGAGGCTCCTAAAAATTCAAATCAGTTACATATAATTTTAAAGGCTCCTTATAACTTATAAGGAATCTTTAAAATTAGACGTAGCTGATTTGAATTTTTAAGGAGCCTTTAAAATTTTACTTTCTATCTAGCACTTTAATAAAAACTCATTTTTTCTTATTAAAAGTTTATAAAAGTTGAAAATTGATTGATAGTTTTGGGGACCCTAGAATTGCGGGGCCCTAGGACGCAGCCTAGTCGGCCTATTGATAAATCCGGCCCTGCTTATGATACTCTCATCGACCCCTTGAGCGTCAATACAGACTACTTTGGCAACCACTGATTTAAAGCATCCAATCAGAAACTTTCTAACGTCAATCGATTTTTGAACGATGTAATATGGCTTCTGGATTTGGTGACTTCTTATTGCTGTTTGAATAGGTGTATAAAAAAATGTAGTCGTCGAGTTCCCTCAATTACTATTTAGATAATCTAAGCGTATAATTAAATATCGTGAGCCTACTGAACTGATTCAAAATGTTAATAGTGCTGTAGTTTATTTCCAGCCTACACATGTAGGCTTGTTATTGCTACGCAAGTTTCGCTTTTCTCTCTATTGACAGTATCATTTTCTCAGTTCGAAAATGAAACCACTGTTTGGGGAAAAATGGGCATTTTCTGTTCTAGGAAATATGGGCATGATCCTGTGTGATTTTTTTTAATGATATAAAAATTACAGGAAGATGTGAGAAGCCAGGTGATGTCGATAAAATGAGCAAGAGAAGCTTACGGTATCCCAAGATCATCCTTGCGGAGACATAAACAAAAATTAACTCTACTAAAAAACGATTTGGGCGACCTCCAGTGCTTAGATCTGATCAGGAACAACAGTTGATTGAATATCTCAAGTTTATGGAAACTGGGGCTCTGAGTTTACATATACAGACTGTAGAAAACTTGGTTATCAGAATGGCATTCCAAAAATTTCAATAATGCAAATAAAATGACAGATTATGATGGATTCCTGAAGAGAAATTCAATATGTGGTACACGAAAATCTGAAGGATTATCAATTGTAAGAGTGAAAAAAATGAAGAAAGAGAAGATAGAAAAATACTTCAACATTTTTTGAAAGAGGTGTTTAGCTTCACTGAATCTAATGAGAAAATCAAGCCAAATTTATAATATGGATGAGTTCAGATTTCAGCTAAACCAGATAAAGTTATTGTATCCAAAGAGAAAAAAAAGTTGCCTCATTTACAAGTGGAGAAAAGGGAAAAATTGTAACAGTAGTGGCAGGTTTTAATGGTGCTGGAAATTATTTTCCATTTCTAGTGATGCTCAAAGATGCCCAGATGAAATCTGAATTGATTGACCAATGCCTCCTAACACTAAAGTACAAATCACTCAAACTGGATATCTTAACGAATCTTTTTTGACTATTGAATGAAGAATATTTTTGCCAAGTACAGAAACAAACCAATTAATCCAGATCCATTGATACTGTACGGCACCCATCGTATATATCATTCGACATTCTAGAATGTGCAATCAGTAGAAAATTCATATTGTGTGTCTGCCACTTCATATCAGCCACGCCCTGCTACCATTAGATACAACACTGTTAAAACCATTAATAGCTTACTTCTATCAAGAATGAAAAACATGGAAAATACTTCTTGTTACTAATTTAGAGATTTATTCAGTGCCGCATGGGAAAAGCAGCTTCTATTGGGATTGCTGTGAATGGATTCAAGGCATGTGGCTTAATCCATTTAATCCAAATATTTTTCCTTCTCACATGTTTGATACAAATGAATCAATTTTAACTAAAAACGTTGAAACCAAAAATAATGAAGATTCATCAGGAGGACAGATAGAGGATTATACTAGTTCGATACCAGAAACTTCAGAAGTAACTTTGCCATTACTATATGAAGTGAATTTTCGAGAAATCAGTGCTCCCTTAAATTAACAGAGGGCAAAAACCGAAAGTTGCAGAATTCTTAACATCATATTCACGTTTAAAACAGAAAAAATGAAAAAAATATGCCATCGATTCTGTCCCAAAGAAGCCGAAGATACTCTGATAAATTACTGTGCAATTTGCTTAGGTTCCTACTATTTTGAAAATGATTTACATAGCGATAGGATTTGTCAATCCTGTAATTTTTGGTTTCATAATGTATGCGTAAATGCGGTAAGAAATATTAATTTTTTGTTTAATAATTGCAAATGAAGATAAAGGAATAAATGAGATAACTGGAAAACTTAGAGATGACAAGAAAATTGTTTTTAATATTTTGCTAAATTCTTTCTTTGATGCTCATTACCATTTTATTTTATCGTTTTACCATTTACGTAAATTAACTTCCTCATGTAAATAGTGAATAGTATCTATAAAAATTCTGATTCAATGCTGTCATTCAACAATAGCCTAATTTAGAGTTATCTTCCTCACATTGTATGGTTTATCAAACTTCCTTTGAATTTATAAATTGTATGCTATCTTCTTCACGAACAAATTTATAATATGCAAAAAGTAATTTTTGAATTTTTTTCAAAAATTAAATCTTTACGTTAATATGTCGTAACAATTAGTAAACTCTGTTACCATTTTTGACAAAAATTTAATTTTTCCGAGCTAGCCAACCATTAAGTTTTATAAAACAATACCGCTTTAAAACTTAATTATTGATTAATGAGGTTATGAACAAAAGTTGTCGAATTAATACACAAAAACATGGAAAACACGTATTATTTTTTTATAAATAAATGTAATTTGTAAAAATGACTTTTTAAAAATAAAGACATTAATAAATATAATAATATTTCGTTTTTTAGTATGCTTACACTTATTTTACTAAAGTATCATTATTAAACTTAAATATAAAACAGGGGTGGGCAAATTTCATGTCACTAAGAGCCACATAGGAGAATCTCAAATAGTTGAGAGCCTCAATCAGTTTTTCTCTATTTTTCAGTAATCTTAGCAATAGTTTCTAAAATTGTTTATTTATATACTTCACATGCATTTATTTCATATAGATTCATACTACGTTTTACAATAAATGAACAAATTACAAATGTATTGCTTTTTTTAAACTAAATACATATTTTTGCTCCATATTAGCTATTGAATTTCATGGTATGGAGCCACATTGAAGAAACCAAAGTGCTCCATATTGCTCGCGATCCACAATTTGCCCACCGTGGATATAAAATGCTAGACAAAAGTTAACGAAAACTATGCAGTATTTAGTAATAATTTTCTTTATTTGCATCTGTGGTTTTTGATAACAAAGAATTGCTATTTTGAAAATATTGGGCATAGGGAACTCAAAAATATTCTATATTTGATAGAGTAATTAAACAACAATTTATTATCAGTAATTATTAAGTTAATTTGCAAAATTGGTAAAGTATTTAAAATATAATAATGCAATAAAAATATTAAAAGCATCTAGATTTCTACAATTTATACAAATTATTTTTATTATATTTTGTTCACCAACTATGTATAGAATTTTATCATATTTTCATAATTCTACTGTATTAAATTTACGACTGGTGAATTATTTCTAATGTTAAAATATTTTTAAAATATCTAATTTCATTCTAATAATGTCAGAAATTTGAAGATAACAATCAATATTTTCTTGCAATTACTTTAATCAGAATAAAACGATTAGTTCTAAGTATGATAATGAGTAAATTCTGTTTACAGATATTTTAAGTGCTTAAAATTAAAAAAAAAAAAAAGTCAAAGTGGAAAACCAATTAACAAGCCCAATGATGTTCTCTCGGCACGATAGGGAAAATCGATTTTATGTAAATAAAGAACTAGATTCTATCTTGCCTGGGAAAAAAATGCGAACTCTTGTTTTTAAAGAGAAGTCTGCTCTTTTCTTCGTCGATCTATTTACCAAGAGAGGTAATAAAGGAATTCTATATAGATAAGTATTTGCAGATGACAAGTCGTTATTGGTTAATATAATAATTTTGAACAAATATTAGATATATAAAAGAAAGTAGATCAAACAGTAGAGTTTAGCAGATGTCATCTTAACAGTTTTTGAAGTTAATATACATTTTTATTGATACTCCAATTAGTATACAATATATAAGTGTATTTTTTATCATAAAAATATACTTATTTATAATAATCAATAGTTTTATGGCAGGTAAATTTTCACGAAACAATTACGTTTCTTTCAGATTGCCCACCTATGAATAATAATTCATGAATGCACAGTCTGAAAGAAACGTAGTTTTTTCGTGAAAATTCAGCTTTCATAAAAATATTGATTATAATGATTATAATATGTCAATAATATAAAATAATTTTAAAAATTAATGTTTTTTTTATAAAATTGCATTGATTAAAGTAATGGTTCCCAAAGTATGATTTGCTCACTCCTAGAAATGTGAAAAAATCTTCAGTAGTGTGCAATTTTTCCTAGTCATAATACATGTTTGATATATGGAATAGATGTATTATTTATAAAAGGGTGCATGCCATTAATCTTCATTGATAAAAAATTGCGCGATTAAGTATTTTGGAGACTACTCAGATTAAATATCTTAAGTTATCTTAAGTTTTAGTAAATATTCGAATTTAACTGTTGGTAACATTAGCCACATTTAAAAATATTTTTAGTGAAAAATGAAGTTTAGGAAGAATAACATTAAATATATATTTTTATTTTTATATAAAAATGAATATCTATAAGTTTTTTTAAACTTAAAATTATTCTAAATTTTCCTTCAAATTTCAATGAAATTATTATATAAAGTATATTCAAATTGGAAAACTATTCACGTATTTTGATATATGAACATAAAATCTTCTCATAAATTATAGAAATTATTTAGAAAAAGAAATAAATACCACAATAAAAACTTTATACTTTTATCGACATTAAAAATCCATTAAAATACATCACGTTGTGATTCAAGATTATTTTTTTATTACAAAAGAACAGAATACGAATTGTATATTAGGATGAAATTAGATGAAATACATATACTATTCACTACATAAAATAATAATTGATCATCTTAGGAATGATTGATTTTGAATCGCATTTCGTTTTGGTATGATGCTTTAATGACACAAAGATAAAGCTCAACACACATCTTCCCGATAAGAATAATTTATCAAAAGTAACTAGATATGAAAAATAATACTGAAGCAAAGAATATTGCAATATAATTGTTTGAATAAAGAAATTATGTTAGATAATGATAAGAAATTTTCCTTGTATTTCATAAAAAAGATAAAGGGATAGTTTTATATATAAAATGTCATTTTATTAAATATTTATTCTAAAAAGATTAATTTTCTTTGTATAGTCTGTGTTCTTTCTTCTTTGTATATGTTCTGTTTTTATATTGTTTCATAATAGATCTTTATATTAAAATAAAGAAAATATGTTATATAAATATATATTTCATAATTTATAATTATTTTTGATAATAGATTGCCTTGAAAAAAATGATAAAATTTTTGTCAATAATTTCTATAACATATGAGATAACATAAATAATAAAAAAATTATCGAAAAGTTTTATACATCTTAAATCATAATATTAGGTATTGTGTATATTATAAATTGTATTGCAACGTAAAAAAATTTAAATCAGTGAATACGACTTACTGCATTTTTTCGAAAGTTTTGTCGTTTGCCATATTTTTCAAGAGGTAGGGAAATTACTCTAATGTAGATGTTACAAAAATCATATATTTATAAAAAAATATTAAGTAGAGGATTAAACAGCACAGGAAAGAAAAAAAATGATCTTATTCTATCTTTTCTTTTCTGTGTTGTTTTATGCAACACCGGAAAGATGGCAAGTCATTCCAATCTCTATCGTGAGAGCTCAGATTGTTGATCGGGTCGGCCATTAAATGAGAGATGGACATTCACTTATCGACTTTGGATTCCGCTTCAACATATGATAGTATAGGAACAATCAGATAAACCAATGTTTAATCAGGCAGTTATTCAACCAGATCGCATAGTCATCATCAGATTACGCAGTTAGGAGCCCATCAATAGCTTGCCAGTTCAATGGATCTGAAAAGCTCATGATATGTCCTAACTGCCTAACTTCATATTCTGAATAAATTCGATGACCTAAAAAGCATATTATTAATATATCACTTTATTCTCATTATTAATAATTGGCTTTTCTACGTAATATAAAATTTAATTTTCATACTATTATTTCATCCCATGTTGCTATTCGATATACGTTGACACAGTATTTAAGTAAACCGACCACAAGTAAAAAGCATAAAAAGCAATGTTTTTTCATATTTTAATTCATTAATTTTCATTAATTTAATTATACACCAGAGTTATAAACTGGGAGTGAGTGAGTTTCTTCTATGTCTTTCTTTCTTATTTCTTTTGTATGGTAAGCTTGGTGGCTAAATTTTGATTGCCCCTTTTTAAGAAGCCGTTCTGGGCCAACATTAAAAGCAAAATGTAGAAAAAGCAAAGAACCTTTCCAACTTAACCTATGTGATGACGCCTGTGAAAGTAACCCAACCCATTTCATGTTAGGTAGAAGCTTAGAACTATGTTAGTAGAAAAATTAACCACTTAATGCCTGAATTTTGATATTAAATTTAAAAAAATTGAAAAATTTTTTAAATTTAATATCAAAATTCCCAACACATTTATTTCCATCCCACTCAATACCCAAAAAATCGTAAATTAACAGCAAATTGATATAAATACAAAATATTTTATAAAAACAAATAATCAAACAAAAAACTGCAATACTAAGGCAATGTTGTCCGAAAACAGTAGCAGCGTGATTAATGTCACTACTGTTTGCGGCCAATGCCCACAACTATAAATAGTAACAGCAATGTTTTCACATTTGAAAATGTGCTAAATTTCAAAGGATAATAGGTTTCTGTAGGATTCCACTGATTTTTTACAGAGAAACTAAAAATTCAATGAAAAATTGAATCAATGCAAAATAAAGGAATGAAAAAGTTTAGAAAGGTACTGAATTTTTGAGAATTTTTTCACGACCTTGAAAATTTTCACAAAGCGCAATAGATGGTGCGGAGTCCCTCAGACAACCCTTATACAGCGGCGGGATAGAAAAGAATTTTCAGCTAACTCTCTAGCTTTCATCAGTTTTTAAATTCATAAATTTAAAGAGTTGTACTTTTGAACTTTATTTTTTACAAATCAGAATTCTATATTTTATTTAAACATTTTTATTTTTAAAAATACATATGTCTGCAATGACAAAATGCATTTTACCAAAAAATTTGCAAACTTAAACAACTATAAAAGAGAGGATTATTATTTATTATAAATAATTCAAAATATATCATGTCAAATCTAATATGGAAAATATGTTTTTGTTTGCAAATACTTAGATGCAATCCTGCATATGAGGAACAGGATACCAGTCAGGTACAGCATTGAGGTGATGGTAGTCCCCACAAGGTCACCACTCTCCATTTAGTTTTCTTCTCTTTATGAAGTGGTCTAACCCAAGGGAAAGATATCATTCCTGGGCTACATTTTATTAATATTTTTAATAAAAATTAAGTTTCTTATGTGGAATGATAACTCCAGGGATGATATCTTTCCCTTGGACTAGCCAAAAGGAATGATAAGAGTCTAAACAAAATAAGGCAGAAAAAATTAATTAATCATAAATTCAAATTCTTTTTTGCTGTCTTAAGACCAGTAAAAACAGATGGACTAGTAGTTTCAATATGGTGAAAACTACAGTATTTTTGTTTTGTTTTGCAAGTAAGGAGGAATTAATTATTGATGGAAACCCAGCTAAGAATCAATGATAAGGTGATCGGTGGCTAAAACTGAGATTTTATTGAAAATTGCTTCTTCACTGGATAGCTGGCCACTAGACCTGAGTTTTGTTTCAGAGGCAATAAGGCAGTTATTGCCTTATTGCCTGCCTTATAAGGCAGGTTGTCGGATATCTAAAAGCAGATAGAAATGATTCAGGAAGATTGAAATGATGAAAATTGCTTCTTCACTGGATAGCTGGCCACTAGACCTGAGTTTTGTTTCAGAGGCAATTATTGCCTTATTGCCTGCCTTATAAGGCAGGTTGTCGGATATCTAAATGCAGATAGAAATGATTCAGGAAGATTGAAATTTTTTCCTACTATATATTGGTCACATCAATGACAATAAATGGCCAAGAAAAATTTCTATGTAAATTTAAGTTTAGTGTTAATTACTATTGTGCCATAAATTGATATTTGTGTGCCATTAGTGGCAAACAGACCTAACTTGTTAGGTTTGGTGCAATTGAAAAGTTTTTTGGAATGACAGAGACATTTGCACCTATAATCTATGAGAAATTTAAGATTTGTAGAAGAGTCAGCCATGAAAATTCTATTGACATGGTGATACTTTGTGGTCAGAAGCAGCCACCAATTAGTTTTCTGATGGCTTAAAAGAATATGGAATAAAACTTCAGATTTTTTGCTTATTGATAAAAGTTTAGATGTGGAATTTTAATATATTTTTGTGAATCATCATCAAGCTTCCTTAATTAAACTCTTAACTGATTTAAAATTAATAATAATCACACAGATTTACAAAAAAATTTTTCCCAACAGCATTTCCCACACACACATTGTCAAAATGGAAGACATATACACTACAGTAAAATAAGTTGACCGCTATCATTGGTTAATCAGTGCATATGCATGGCCATCAATGATTGGCTTCCTCCAAATACCCATGCTGATATGTGAACAATACAAATGTGAATCACTTGCGCCCATGTATTTTGCGGTGCATCGTAGACATGTGCATCTCATGGCACTCACTGTAGTGTGAACTGGCCTGCTCTTTTAAACCATCGGAAAACTAATTGAGTGGCTGCTGCTATTCCATGCTCTTTTAAACCATCATTACATTTCTTAGCTTTATTGACAAATGTATTATGATAGAAACATATTATTATCATATTATTACTATGTTATTTCATTCTAATTATGGCTAGTATATTTGCTGTATGATCTGTGAATCTTTCATATAATAAAGTTAGATTATCTCAAATATGATCTGTAAGAATCGTACACAATGGCTGTCAACTTCTGCACTTGTTAATTCAGCAATCTATTAGTCTAATGGTGGAATTGACCTCAATAGTATGAACCTTTATAGATGAAGCAAATTTGATGATTTTATCAGTCATTGCACCTAACTGTGTTAACTTTTCATTCAGTGCAATGAGTATAGCCTGTATGTTATGAAACTGTCTAGAAAGCCAAAGGGATTTTAACAGGTTGTCACTAAAATGATCATAGGCCAGGTCTTGCATGCATGTTAAAAAGTACATAGAATGATGGTCACCTAATTCTAGTCCTTGTAGTAAAGTTCAAATTTTTGAAGATTCACTCTCTGAATAAACTTCTGTGTGTTACCCTTTAAGAGTTGCATATTTGTTGTGTGATAGCGATTTAAGAATTAAATCATGAACAGAATATAGGATGTCTGATTCAAGAACTGCAACTGCATGGTTGAATTTAATTTTATCAACTGTCATATTTGTAATGGAGAAGTGTGCCTCTAGCTGTACAAACCTTACAATTCCTGAATTAGTAATTAATTTATATCAAGATTCGAGATTACCTTTTGGAAATTCAGGAGAATCTCAAGATTCTAAAAAGAATGTTATGTTAAAAAATACCTGTTTTTATTAAGGATAAAAACAAAACAAGACAAAAAAAATCATGCAAAATGAAAATAAATAATATTGAATTGTTTTATATTTGTTTTTTATTTAATATTTGAATTATACTGAAAAAATAAATCATATTTCTATAATATTGAAAAATAATTGTATATGTTTTACAATTACTGACAGTTTTCATTAAAATAGTTTTTCAATACACTCAAACAGTCTATTGGTTAATCTGCTAAACAGGTCCTGTGTTTAGATACAAAAATTCCAGAAATAGAATTTTTGTCCCCAATATTATGTAGACATATATGAGCTTTTTAGCTTATGTGACTGCTTATTTTTTACGCATCAATATATTTGATTAGCTAGACCAGGGGCCTTATTCTCGAGTTATTCGTGTTACAATGCATTCATGTTGGCAGTATCACATGACACCAACTCCCATGTTTAGACAGAATTGGTATTCTGGAGTTTCAACTCACATGCGTTGCGTTCTCGAAATTCGCATTGTCAACTCCCGTTAATAGAGCATGTGAGATCGCTATGCACAAGGTAAACTGGCGGACCATTATGTTATGCTACGTTTAATCGAAGCATTGGAAACAGAAGAAAGACGTTTAAGGCGGCAGCGAATATTTAAATCTAGATTAGATGCTTTTGATCTTCATGAGGATCATTTTCGGTGATTGTTTTGGCAATCAAAGGACTTAGCAAAGGTTCTAATAGACAAACTTCGACCGATATTAGGGGATCAAAGTTGAAAATCAGCAATTAGTCTACAAAACTGTGTATTTAAATTGTTACTTCTATACTACAGAAAATCAAGTAATTGTGTCAATATTCCCTTTGAAATCGTTTCATGATTATAATAGTGATACAAATTTAATAAATCATTAAATAATTACATTCTATATTTTATTTATATACAAAGTGGGCGGAAAATCTGTTTACATAGATTCTGGATTTTTATAAGATAATTTATTCACCTTACTTTCTTACAACCGGATAAAGAAACTTTATATCATTATTTATCTTCCTGTATGTAATTTTTCATTATTTTCTATAAAATAAACTATTTTTTTGTTCTTCTGTAACTTTTTTAGTTTCTTCCATAGCGTTTATTCGAGGCATAGACTTCAAATCTAGCTTCAAATCCACGTGGAGGTTTACTATTTGTTACCCGAGATTTGATTGGACGATACTGAATAATCTCTATCCCATAAGCTTCTCAATCTACCATGCCAAACGCGAATGACGTATCTATCTCACAAGTCGAGTTCATGTAACAGTTTGAATTCCAGAATACCAATCATGCGAGTTGAAAACACATGAGGGAGTAGACGGATGTGAGTTCATGTACAACATGAATAACTCAAGAATAAGGCCCCAGGGCTGTCCAACAATGCAAGCCACATGCAGCTCACTGGTATAATGAATATGACCCAACATAAAATCATAAACTTCCTAAAACATTGAAATTTTTATGTATTTTTTTTATTTTTTGAAATTTGTCATAACATAAAAGAAAAAGAAATTTGCCATCAGATAAAGAAAAAGAAATTTGTTTCATTTTTGTACTAAAAATATATAAAATAATAATGAAATTAATGAAGTTTTTATTATTTAAAAACCTTTTACATTTCCTATTTCCATTTTTTAAAATATTTCTTATTTCAGTGATTAAAACTTCTTGACCTGCTCAATGATTTTTAAAAATTTTCTGAACTAATGATCTTCTGAATGAAAAAAGTGAAAGATTATTATACTATGACATTTTCGCTTATTTTCATTATGGATAATATACATTGTACATTATTTACTAACATTTTTGCTTAATAACTATCATTAGAATTAGTATATTTTATATGTGGCCTAAAACAATTTTTTTCTTTAAATGTGGCCCAAGGAAGCCAAAAGGTTGGACACCCCTGATCTAGGCCAACAGATACACCTTTTAGAAAAAGTTTAGAATCTTCCTATTTTGGGTATATAATTTTCTAAGAAAGCTCTATAGTCACTAGCCATTGGGTGAAGATGGGAATTTTGGGGAATGATTGAGGACTAGCTATTCACTCATATCTTCTGATATACTATATCAGATCACACTATTTACTATATTCCCTGTTTACTGTAGATGTCATTAGATATCATTGTTACTCTAACAAAAATGGGTACAAACCTGATATTTATTTTGGTTTTGTTTACATAAACATCATCACAAATCTGCCTATGTCATACAATGAAACATTAGAAGGATCTACAACAATAGAAATCTTTAAAATTGCAATAAAATTGCAAAGTCGTGGATTAGGTCCACCGAGATCTACACTCTTTCCCTACACGACGCTCTTCCGATCTGTATATTTTTATTTCACTTGAAATCTTTTAAATGAAATTCAAGCATTACTATCCTAAAAATAATATATATAACTAAATTTATATTTATAAATGTACATTTATATTATTATATATAGATGTAAATATAGTATTCTCTAAAATACATTTTTGAGGATAATCCATAGACTACGTCACGTTATTTTGAACACATTTTGATCCTCATCCCTCCCTTCTTTTTGTTACTTGAAAACTCCTG
Source organism: Olivierus martensii (assembly GCA_000484575.1). Lineage (NCBI taxonomy): Eukaryota > Metazoa > Arthropoda > Arachnida > Scorpiones > Buthidae > Olivierus > Olivierus martensii. The sequence goes on along the minus strand of AYEL01092348.1, from coordinate 63,641 downwards.
TCTTTCTACTTAAAAATTTTTCTTTTATTTAATATAAAAATAAAATTATAAAATATAAAATTACAGAAAATATAAATTAGTTTATACTAATACTATATTTAATGTTCAAATAAACCTTCAAGCAACTGTATATAAATGTCTTAAACTAGATATATTAAGTACTTACATTTTATAACAAACTTATCTGTAAATATATTATATTATAGTCTTTATTTTCGAATAATTAAGCAAAAAGTTTTAATCATAGAAGCATAAAATTCTAACCATTCTTAAAGTGTGACGTCACAATTTTCGCGACTCCCACCATCCCTTATGTCATTTATCGTCTCAAATCTATTACTACTCCATCCCCTACAACTTGACGTAATTTATGGATTGTTCCCTTATAAATGTAGTTTTTATTGTTCCTTTCCATTCTGAATGGAATAAAAAGTATATGAATTAGATCTTCCTGTTTGTCCGTTCGTCAGCATGATAAGGCGTTTATTTATTTTGATTTGGATAAAACTCATATATACATGATCGATATAAGATCAATATTATCAGATTAATATCAATTAATATAATCTGAATGGAATATATACCAATATTGGAACCCTGTAGGGAATCAATCGTATTGGAAATGATCAATTTTCAATTATATCAAGGAGAACGTTTGTTCAAAATCGATTTTCATAACTTTTGGCTTTGTATATGGTTTTGATAAACATTGCGCCTGATATGAAGGAATATCGATAATTTTCAATAAGATTGTTTCCCTAGAGCGATCCAATATTATGTATATATTTCAACAAAATTAAATAATGGAAAGGTGGAGTGATATATTCATCGATCTTGACTAATTTATATTTGGATCATCTAAGATTGAATAGCATAATCTCAGTAATATTGTCTAAAAATCTTTCGGTTAATTTAACATTTTAGTTGTTATCAGATTGGATTGCAGTATAGATGAGCTTCGAAACAACGGACTAATTGGGGGGAGAAGTGGTCCTTTGATGTGAATTGTCCGTTGTTTCGAGGTATTGTTTTTCGCGGTATAAAACCGTAGTTTAGATCAACTTATTACTTTTAGCTTTAGGCACTTTAATATGTTTACGCTTATGTACAACACTATTTTTTTCTTTGCTTAGACCTACATCAAACTTAATTGTAAAGTCTTTGAGCATTTCTTTACACATTTTATATCACTATGCCCGAATTTTAGTCCGCTATGCCGAGATTCCATCCGGACTATCTGAAAATTTATCCGTTGATTCGAAGTTCAACTGTATTTGTATCATAGTTTCTTCAGAGTTTCAATGGAATTTAATAAAGTAAGACATACATTTATATAAAATTGATTTGTTGAATTAAATTTAAATGTATATCTGTATTTATATTAGCGAATCCTTGAATATTTTTCCATAAATTTTTCATCGCTGTAACAATTTTTTTTTTATAGTTTTTCTAGAGGAATGAAAATTATTTCTACAGTTTTTAATATAAGAATATACGAATGATAACTCTGAATTCTAGAGATTAATCGTCATTTTAGAACAATCTGATCTTTCTTTTTCATTTTTTGTATTCCATCTTTATCATTAGTTTTTTCTTTTCTTCTCTCTTAATTTAGGAAGTGAGAAAAAGTAACGATCCAGTTAAGATCATTTTTTTGTGTATTTCTAAAATTTTTTGTATTGCATATTTATAATTAAAAAAGATAATTTAATTTCTGAATAATTATTAAATTAAATATTTCAGAGATTTTTGCATAGAACAATTAATCTTCCAAGAATGCTTTGATTTTTCGAAAAAGTTACGTATGTAAGTTATTCAATACGTGTCTTATTTTTTCAGTGATGTATTTTTCAAGGACTTTATAATTTAATTAATTTAATTATCATAACATAAAAAGAAAATTCTAATCTATTGTATTATTTTATCACTTACTAAATTCACCGAGTTTAATTGAAATTTTAAACAATTGATATCTAATCTCACAATTTTAAACAATTGTGAGATTAGTATACAGCAACTATTGACCAAAAATGGCGGCCGATGAGTATACCCCTATCTAGAGCCTTAAAGCAAACGCTTAGTGACGTCAAATAGTCTCTGCAGAGAGAGAATTTTTGTTAAGAGCAGCATAGCCCCCAGGTTCGTTCATAAACCATATTAATGTCAGTCATTGCATCACTGGAGATTTCCTCCTCTCCATTCTTATTCATAAAAGCGCCACATATCCACGTTTTAGTTATAAATATATATATCCTGATGCCACAGTCGCCTCGCGGGCCCCACAATATAATATTTTATCATCAATGACGCTATCCTATTGCTATAAGAACTCGAGGAATACTTCATGAATACAAGTTTAGAGATATTTCAGAAAAGATGGATGTTGTTAAATCATGTATATATTAAACTAACATGTAAGTTTAGTAACATCAAATTTTCAATATTTGTATTAATTACTTTTATATTATTAGCTAGGATAATCATATTCAAATACTGCATTTATGTATGAAGCAAAGACCGAAATCAATACAATCTCCAAATAAAAACAAAAGAAATGAATAAGATCTATATTAAAATTTTAGATAATAAACATCGATTAAAACAGAAAAACTCGAAAATTCAAAAGCTTTCTAAATTTTTTTCAGATAATAATTTCCTATATGAATGAGTTTAAAGTTTGGCGAGAATGGGAGGAATATTCGTCAGTTCCAGATCTAGAAAATTTCTAATCTCATTAAAAAAATTTCATTCAAAGATATATCGAGTATGCATGTCAATTTAAAAGTATTGCAAGATTCTTGATATTTATAAATAAATATTTCTAAGAATATTAAGAAGGTAAGTACTACTATTGACGATTTGACAGAGTGAAGTAAGTTTAAGGATTATATAGTAGGAACTATAGTACTGATAGGTATTAGTTATCTATATTGGAAATAAGAACATGGAAACTTTAGAGAAGAATCAGATGAGACAACATAAATTTTCCAAAGAGAATTCCATTATCGATTTATCTATCTATCGATTTTTTGATTTGTTGAACGAATAAGACAAGTATTTTGTCGTTATCATTATTTTTGATGGTAAAGACAAATTCCATATAAGTAGCATTGAAATAAAAAGAATTATATAAATCCTGAATAAATAAATAAAAACATGGCATGATTATTAAAAAGGAATGATATTTTACATTTAAATAATAGATTTGATTCTTTTCAATATTTTCATGGATTATAATAATTTTCCAACAATTCTTAAAATATTTCTAATAAAATAAAATACGATAAAAACTCCATCTAAAGAACAATCTCGAAGTGTAGTAAAAACAGGATAGTAGTTTTCGGAAATGCATTTCCAAAAAATTATATTATTCATAGTCTAATCTAAAATCCATAATTTTATGTATTATTCGTTAAATGATAACTTATTAAAAAATATTATCCGATACAGAAAGAAAGCAGTGAAGTCGACAAACATCATGAGATTTTATATAAATCATTTGGAGAATGTTAAATATCGATATAGTAAAATCATTATAATAGCAAGATGCGAATAAAGTCTGCACAGATTTATATATAGAAAATATAATTCTATAATCACAATGTGTGAAGGCCCTGACTTAAAATGACAAAATAAATATTTATTTTCTACGTCCTCTTTATGAATAAAATTCTTTTTTCAGAGCATTTAATTACAATAAATTATAAAAATAAATCAGAAGAGAAGATTCAATTTATATATTTAACAATAATAAGTTTAAAATTCAATGTAAAATATACTCGAATTTGAATCCAATATATTCAGTAAAATCAATAAAATTTATAAGAAAAGACGTCTTTTCAACCAAAATTTGTCGTTAAACAAGATCGAAAGTTTTATTTAAAATATAGCCTATATATATCCAAATATATATATAATATATATATATATATTCCGTTAAAAATAATGTTATTCTCATGAAAAAGAAATAAAACAAAGTTTTTACTATCGATAAAATTTGAATGTAGGCCCATATCCTAAGCCAAAATTCATAAGAAAAACGATCAAATATCAATTAAAATAATCCCTGAAAAAAAAAGATCGAAATTCTTATCAAAACGAGAGAATTTTTATATTTCACAAATGATACATAATAATAGGTCGTTTTCTTATTAGAAAATGACCTATTATTATTACTATTATTCAATATATGCACTAAGAAGTTTGAGAGTTTTATATAAGATGCCAAATTTAATCTATTATAACGTCAATTGGACCATCAGTGCCGCTGTTAAAAGCTTTTACAGCAGGAAATTTTGCTACAATATTTAGAAGGGTTCGAATTGAAACTAAAGATTCCGGCCAAACCGCAATCAAAAAGACCGCTTTATGACACTGGAGTTTGAAGTTTTATTAGACGCTGGAACCGACAGTTTGGTCAGGTGCTGCTAACAAAGGGCTCCTGCAGTTTGCTTTCATCTTCGAGAGAGAGAGGCTCGATGGAGTGACACTCCAAGTTTTAGTGAGAAAGATCGCATCGAAATGTACCTTTAGTGTTTCATTTTTATTTTTCGTCTTTTAATAAAGTTTTTGTTTTGTAAATAATAATAAGCTTGTGACGATTTATTTCGGCCACACTATGTTACACTATATTATAAACAGCAGAGGTAACGGATCATCTATCTATATTTTTATATTCCCACGTATCATTTGGGCATTTCCGGACACAGTAGAAACTTGAAATTTTGCATGGAGGGACTGAGTTCAGACTCCTCAGAAAATTATGAAATTTGTGAAATGCCCTCTAAGGGGCTAGGCATTTTGAGTTGACGTGAAGAATACCGCATATGAGTACTTCAGAATTTCGTTCGATTCGGGATGACGTCACAAAACGATCGTCGTGAGTGATGTCATCACGATATGACAGTCGAATTGTCTGAATGTTTTGAATGTTCTCCAAAGTTCCCGCACTATTTGATTCCTCAGGATCAAACTTGACCTTATAGAGACTTCTCTTTGCCTTGTGGAAACTTAGGTTATCCTGGGTTACGTTAGGCTCTACGGTGGGGCATTTTGGGATGACAATGAACAATACCTTCATTGAAATCCTTTACAGCAATGTTCGAATTTCGTGATGTCATAGCGATATTGGTGTAATGTCATCGGTGGATGACGTATAAAACGCTTTCATCATATGATGAACATCAGGTGGCGTCACATCGCCGATACGATACGGCATCACTATATAATATGCTGATTAAATTAGCTGGTAAAGTCAACGGCAAAATTGACAGAAAATGGTAATCGATAAAAAGCTAATGAATTCCAAATGCTATCAATATAATGAGTTGTAATACGTAATCGTGACGAACAATGGATGACGTCACAAAAACTCTAGATGTATGACGTCATGATGACATGGAAATGGGTGATGTCACCATGACATCACTCATTTCTATGATTATTCTGATTTTCCTGATGATTTGTCGCAATTGTGATCTGCCATCCAAATGCTTTAATAAATAAAATTTATAGCAAAATTATACTTATGCATGATTTACTGTAAACTTATCCATAAAGTCTATAAGTCTATGGGGTTCGTGCCAGGCGCATGTTGGCATTGTTTTAACTTGCAGTCTAATCAGGGATGTTGACTAGCCTGTGGGGCCTATTAAGTCCTAAAAATAGCAGCGGCCAAAAGTATCCCGTGTAATTTGGCATCTTAATTCTCATTAATATAATCTATAAATTCATGTAAATTAATTAAAATTTTTTATTACTAGCAAGGGTGCCGACATCTTGATAATATAACTATATTATATATCTGAAATTCCCGAACAATACCGGGATCCTTGCTAATACATTTGTATATTCTGAATTGTAATTCCTAAGAGAGATATCAACTTCAAAATTTTACAAAGAAACATTTTTGCTGAGAAAACTTTTCTTTATGAAGAGTTTAGACCAAATTAATTTAAATATTTGTTTGTACATCATATTTGAGAAATTTTATGTCTCTCCAAGAATTTTTAGGTAACATTCCCGTAAATAATCGCTTAAGTGCAGTGAAACTATGTTGATGGCGCAATACATCAGATAAAGAGAACAATTTGTTATTTCTCAATTGTTCTTCGTTCAGACTTTTACGACGTCTTAATTCTTAATGTTGCAAATCGAAACTATTTGAACATCACACTAATTTTTAATTTATAAAAATAAATGAAAATAATTAAAAATCCAAGAGATGATTATTGAATAAAATTATTTTTACATACATTTGATATGTTCAAAATTATTCGAATAATCTTATAACAATAAAAATTTTTATTTTGAGATGTAATCTATCCATTTTTATCTTAAAACTGAATTGTATGGTGACTTTTTGTTTATTCTTTTTTGATTTTAGACAAAATAAAGAATAAACACTCAGATTATTGGGACATGTTAGGGATTAAAAATTATGAAACATAAATATCATTCTGTTTAGGCCTACTTTTATTTTGAATTATATTAAATAATATAATTTAAATAAATATACATTGATTTATACCATAAAATATTCATAAATAGAAATTTTATTTATAGCAAATTTGATTGGTGTTCAGTACTCTATTTCATTGTAGATAGATACATTATTAACAGATTTATGATTAATTATTATTTTATTTTGGCTCTAGGGACCAATGATAGTGCAAACAATAATATTAAAAGCGAAAAGGTGTTAACAAAGTGCTAATGATTGCAAAAGAAAAAATTTCAAATTTATAGACTAGAGAGTAGTGTGATTTAGCCACTTATTTTGTTTTGGTTCAATCTAGTATGATCGATCCTTGATTGGTCACACTTCTTTTCATTACTTTTGAATATTTACAAATTTTGAATATTTAATCATTTAATTTTTAAAGGAAATATAAACAGAAACAATACCAAGAAAAATGATATTGAATTTGAAGCATTGTTTATTGTATGATTATATATATACGATATATTGATAAATGATATTGAATTTGGAGCATTGTTTATTGTATGATTATATATACATTGTTAATGATTATTTTTCAATAATTATTTTTAATATGTGATTTATAATCTAAAGTCAGCAACGCCGGGTACTACAGCTAGTTATATTAATAAATTTATTTGTTCAATTATTTATTTTTATAAAAAATATCAGATTATAGAAATTCACTATTTATCATATCATTCTTTTATTTAAGAATGATATGATAAATAGATTAGTGTCTATCTGTAATTCTCCCCAATTAGTTTTATCAAAGTTGGCTATAATAAAACTAATTTTTCTTATTTCAGCTTTATTCAGCACTAGCTTAGTATATTTAATACTAGTTTTAACATAATTACAATCAAAATAAATATTGCTATTTGTTGAAAGTAAATACTACTGTCTTCATAAAACATAAATAATAAGATGATTATATATACGATATATTGCATGTTAATGATTATTTTTCAATAACTATTTTTAATATGTGATTTATAAACAAAAGGTATTCGGCAAAGCCGGGTATTACAGCTAGTTTTATATAAACTGATCCATAATTTCCGGAATAGTAGCTAAACGTTATCTGTAAAATAATGTTGATGAACGATCATAAATATTTGAACTATGACCGGAGCAGACTTTCTATGTACTGCACTGAACTGATATCAAACGCATTGCGAGATACCATAGGACAATGTTGGCGAATCTATGACACGCGTGTCAAAGGTGACACGCCGACACATTTTGGGTTACACACATTGTTTATGGACGAACAGCACCCAAGAACAGTCAACAGGCGCAGCGCTTACTTTGTTTGCGCTCGGTTGCTTCTTGCTTGCGTTCTTGCGTGTGATAGGGTGGGTTCGTGACAGACGGACGCACTCGATCAGGGTTATCAGAAAATGTTTGCAAACGTTCGCCGTTAGATAGCCAAATATTCCACACGTTCTTTTTCAGTTAATGAGTATTATACGAAAAAAGTTATTAATTTAAAGAATTATTTGTTTTTGCTTTTTTAATAAATAAATACAGTTATCTCTCGTATAGCACGTTGATATGTGATTTATAAACAAAACTCGGCAACGCCGGGTATTACAGCTAGTATATATATAAAATCACAGTATGTAATTATAATTACATACATATTAGTTTAAATAAAATAATTGTATAAGGTGTATCCAAATGAAAAGTACAATAAAACAAAGATGATAGGACAAAGACCAAATTTTTTTGTGCATGTACAAAAGGCAATTATTAATGTATACCATATCCACATCATGTCAGAGTGACATCACAGAATATTCAAACACAATATTTGAAAATATAGGCAGAATGTTTATTTTCTGTCCAATTTTAAAACAGTAGCATTTATGATTACATATTTTTTAAAACGAGTAGTGTGCAGTGATACAGTTTCTCATAGCTGAAGGATCCAGCCCTGTTGAAATTCACTGTCAGTTGTCTGCGAGAATGATTACTGTTCACATTTCAGAGGAATGATTACTGTTCACACAAAACTGTGCATAAATGGTTTGACTCAGTTTAAAGATGACAGGAAAGTTTGGGGATGATACACAACCAGATCAATCAAATGCTATAATTACTGAATAGTTCATAGCTGCTTTAGATAAGTTTGTTAAGACTGAACCTCATGTAAGATTTTGCAATATCTCCTAGTCACATAAAAAACAAGTACTAGGATTATTGAGTAATGAAGTAGTGCTTCTACATGACATATCCATGCATATCACATGAAACAAGTCATTGCTTCAGAAGTTTAAATGAAAAATATTGCAACACTGCATACAGCTCTAATTTATCGCCATGAAATTTCCATTTGTTTGGTCCACTGAAGATGGAGCTAAAAGGCAAGTATTTTGAGTTAGATGATGAAGTTAAGCATGCAGTGACAGAATGATTTGATTCTAGCCAAAGGAATTCTATGAATAGGGAATCCACCTCCTTCCTAAACAATGGGATAGTTGCCTTCAAGCCTAGGGTGATTACTTTTAAATCTGACTTATCTTAACAGAACTGCAACTTTTTATTTGAACATATCTTATATAATTTAAAGATTGGGGTTTCAAAAATGACTTGTCTATATGCTTTTTAAAAATAGTTTAATGATACCTTTGGAACAAGCATATGTATTCAAGTAGATACTATATTGTGAATTGAGAGCAAACAATATTGATATGACAACACAAAAGGACTGATGATTTTCCTAAACATGCAAGTGTTATACTTGCATGTCTAGGGAAATCATCCATAAACACTTGTAATATAATGATATTGCAAATGTTCTAATGCAGTATGTTTATAGTAACATACTGCATTAGAACATGGGTAATAAAGATCTAGATTTATAATTAAAATATTTAATATATATAATATATTTAATGAAGCAGTCTATATAAGCATTACTTTTTAAAATATATTCCTAACATGTAATCTTAGATTTAGAGGCAGTCCTTGGATTACGAATGTCTGATTTACATACAATTTGTGATTATAAATCAATGCCTGTAAAATATATTATATTAATAATTTGAGTTATAGGCAATCTAATATATATATTTATTATTATTAATACTGTATTATTATGTTAAATATGTTTTGTTTATCTGAAAGTTTTTCTTTAATGTTTTTTATGCATTGATTGGTATACTATATACAAACATTTGATTAACTGAAATTAGATACAAACCATACCTAACTGTTCTGACTTATGTACAAATTCAACTTACACTTAGGAATGGAATTCATTAATATCAGTTACTGGGGACTGCCTATTATTTTAAAATTATCTTGGGACTTCCTATATTTTAAAATTACAAATACAACATTTGGAAATAAATTTGATTAAAGTATTAATTTTTTCAAAAGTATAATAGAAATTCTTTAGACAAAATATTTATTATTGAATATATTTTTTTGTTTAGTTTACAGTTAATTATTATTGGTAATAGTTATGATAATTAAAAATATATTAAGACTTAATAATAACTTAAATCATTTGTTTAAAATTAAATAAATATATTATACTGTAGTGTAACTCTGAAATTTTATATCTAAATTTAGAAAAATATAAAAAAAATATTTTAGCTTTAAGAGAACAAAACAATAAGTAAAAAAAAAAAACTATAAAAAACATAAGTAAAACATATAAATGATTTTTCTGTCTTAGTATTATGCTTATTATTTGTACTAATTAAGAAACTAACTAATATTATTCTGAAAGTAAACTAGTTTGAACTAAAATTAAGTTCTGCTGCAGCATTATACATATATAATTTCAATCTAAATGATTACTTTCAGATTGAATTTTATTTGAATAGTTAAATTAAATTAAATATCAGAATTTTACCTCTTTCTATTTGATTCAAATTCTTCTTCCATACTTTGAATATCTGATGCTAAATAACATTTTATTTGTTTGCTCTTCTCCTCCTTAAACAGAATAGCTATTTCGTTTGCTAATTCATCATCATTAAATAAATTAATCAAAACATCATAAGCAGCAATTCTAATTCCAACTGAATATGATTTATCTTTCATTAAATATAAGAGTTTTTTATGTATATAATTGCTTGGTTTCATTCTAAACATTGCCTAAAAATATGAAAACATTAATATAATTTAAATTATTTAATGCTGTACTGAAAAAAATTCACATAAAAATAAAAATATGCCAATAATATATTTTATTTCAATTATATAAAAAAGTTAAAAACATAGTCATTAAATATTGCTAAAATTTGATTTTTAATGAAATAAGAATGAAAACTATCAAAAACAGTTATCATTATGGAAATATTATCAGAGTTAATTATTAATAGAAAAACAAAGTTTAATACAATAAAATATTTTTATTTGAAACTATAAAAACAATGAAAATATTACAATACATTTTAGTATATTAATAGTATGGTATATCTGATTCTTTGTAAAATTGATTCATTGCAAAAATAATTATATTAAAATTCTTTTAAAGTGCAATCAACAATTTAAATGAGATTTGATATAAATATAATACTATATATCAGATGATAGATAAAATTAGACACTAAAATATTATTTATTTTGTTGAAAAAATTTTTCATATTTAAAAAATTGGACAAGATTCGAGATTACATGTCGTGAGTTTTCGCGATGCTGTGCTTATATACACCATGAAGGTATAATTACGTGGCGATGGATTGGATGGCTATGTGGCCTGATGGTTTGATCTTAGTATGCCATATTACTGATAGATGCAAAAACTAATGGCAGGTAATCTCAAATTGCAAAAATTGTTTATATCTAATAAATCCATGCAATCATTGCAGTGGTTTATAGATTAATTAAATCCAGGGTAATTTAATTAATCCATAATTATAGCCAAAAATCATTCTGATAATTTTTATGTCACCATTATTAATTTTTTATAAGCTTTTACATTTTTAAAAATAATTATACTTTAAAAAGTTAATATATTTTGAATTTATAAGGTCTAAATCAATAATACTAAATTATTTAATATAAATTATATTGCATTATTAATTTATTTATATCATTGATTAATTTTTAATAATCACTTTAAATTTTTACCTTTATAGCAGCAACAGAAATTTCTGTTGTAGATTCTTTAGCTATGGCACATGAATAAAGCTGTCTAACAATATCATGATTGGAAATTCTAGCAACATCACCAATATTTCCAATTGACTAAAAATAAAAAAATAACTTTTTATGTTGGAATATATTCATTTTATTATAATTTTGTAATTGTGAAATTATAATAAATATTAATTATATTATATTAGGAAAAAAAAATAATTAAATATGCATTTAATTAATTTTATTCTTTAAAATATTAAATTTCTTTGAAAATTATTATATTTTTCTTTCAGATTGAAAGAAACATAAATATTTAAAAAGACATTTTAAGGTATGTAAAGTAACTAGCTAAAATACCTGGTGTTGCCGAGTTTTTGTTTATAAATCACATAGTAAAAATAATTATTGAAAAATAATCCTTAACATGCAAAATATCTCATATATAATTATTGCAGTAAACAATGCTCCAAATTCAATATCATTTTTCTCTTGTTATTGTTTGTTTATATATTTCCTTTAAAAAAGTGTTGATAGTCAGCCAAGCTGCAGAAAATCGAAATGTTGCAACTCCACTTTATGTAAATCACTTATTTTTTGAAGAAGTCTAGTCGTGCAATAAAAATTAAATGATTAAATTTTCAAAATTTGATTCTATATGAAAACACTTGTATTAAATATATAGAAATATCTTCTATTATACAACAAACAAATATATGTTAAACATCCACTTTGCAATAAAAAGTGAAGCACATGCTTGGCCCTTTGTAGCATTGTTGTACATTGTTGCTTTGCAGGCTAGATTGGCTAGATGCGGCCCATGGACCACATCCAGCTCACAAATCAATTTTGTATTTCCTGTGAAGATATTTTAGCTATTTGTTTAAATACATATTATAGTCAGAAAATTATTACAATTAAAGTTAATAAAATAACAATCTAAAGTTTTAAAGAATACTGTACTCAATCTACGCTGTGCTATCAATAACTATTGTATCAGTAAAATATTTTCCTTTCACTATAATTTTGTTTAAAGATATTTGGCCCCTTCATTTCCTTTCTAACTGTGCATTTGGCCCACTTGCAATTTGAATTTGAAACTACTGGCATAGTACAAAAGGCTATGCATATGGGTAGAAAACCAGCAGTTGTTTAACATGTATTTGGCTCTTTGTTTAATTTATCCAAGAATTTAATTATTTTGCCCATGTTAAAAATGGGCTTGGTCCATTCAGGAAATGCTGGACACTGATTTTTAATGCAAATGTGTGGACACTATTTTAATTTTTATTTTATATAATTTATATTATATTAATGCTCAGTTGAAATACATAATTATTTCATGACAATGATGTGGCATAAGAACAGATTTAGCAATAAAATGGAAATATTCTATACGCTATGTATATTATTTCTTTGTATGCTATTTTAAGTACCGTATATACTCGAATATAAGCCATCCGTGTATAAGCCGACCCCCTCTGACTTCAGAGTTTAAAAATCGGTAAAAATGCATAACCCATGCCTACTCCCTCTAAAATTTGAAACCGATAAATTATACGCGAGATGTCTTTGATTTTCTGACTATCGATATAATGCCATTTGCCAAAATAAATATTTTATTGAAACTTTAAATATATACATATAAAGTAAATTTTATAATACAAACACCAATATATAATTTAAAAATAAAATTTTACGTTACCTGAAGCGATCGAGTGCGTTGCGCTGCCGACTCCAACCGTATAAGTGCATCAGATAGGTGACGCCACATGCCTGATGCGCTGCGATGCAGAAATTCTCAACAATAATTCAGCACAGCACACCTACATAAGATTCTTGGATTATTGTTGGAATTTCTGTGTCACAGCGCATCAGGCAGCACGGTATCGCCTAGCAGATGCACTTATATAAATGCAGGACAAATTTATTAAAATTAACAAAACTCATTATTATTATTTATTAACAAAAAATAGTTTCATTCATTTTTAAGGCAATAGTTTATTTTAAAAAATATAGCACAAGGTATTATTGATTTAATTATTTATTTCTTATGTGATTTTGGTTTCTCTTTTCTGTTTTAAAATTATTTAATTATATAAGTAATATCCACTTATATAATAAGACTTTAAAATTTAAATCATATATTTTTTTATGGATGTTAGATCTTAAAAAATAATTTCATGTGATGAATTTAATATTTTAAATTAAATTAAAAATCATTGTAATTGAAACATATATTTATTGAAACAAATATTAATTTTTAAACTATTTTAGCAGTCAAATAATTAATTGTCAGAAACATTTTTAATGCACTTGGTGTCTTCTGTATTAAGAAATCGTATCATCAGATAAAATTAATTTCTTTAATTGTATCCTGTTTCATTAAAATTCATATATTTAATATTATAATGATTTTGGAGACAACTTAATTAAATAGAATAAGATAAATACAAAGTTTTAGAATCATTATAGTATTTTTAAATTACATATGTAAATTTAAAAAAATGTAAATTTAATATACAGTAATTATAAAATTAGTGTAATTGTGATTTCAAGCTCCTTCATTTTTGCATTAACAAACTGAATTAATTTGTATCTGTTTTTTTGATTTGCCAAGATAATTTTCACTTTTTTAAAGAAGTTATTTCATAATAGATTTAAACAAATTATTGCAGATTAATGAAACAATGATTATATCTTTTTTTAATATAATAATTTTTAATCTTTAATTCATATCTTAATTTTTCCTGCACACTGGATCCTCAAATTATTTTGTAAAAAATTGTTATACAGATGTTCTATTATCAGTTTAATTATATGAATAATTGTTTTTATGATTTTTCTTATTTATTATTTTTCATAATTGTATTAAATATACAGGCAGTTTTTGACTTGATGGAGTTTTATTTGAATTCCAAGGTCATAAGTCAAAGTTATCAGAAGTCAAAAATGCCCTACATTTATGGATTTTCCATTGTCAATAATTATTATGACATTATACATTTTCTTTTAAACCTAATGAATGACAAAACTATAGCAATCATACATTAAAAAAATGTTGACAGTATATCAGACTATTATTCATGAACTCATTTGTATGTGAATTGCATTGACCAGTCATAGAATTTCTCAATTATATCACTGTCATATAATTGGTCATAAGTTGATGACATTGTAAGTCTAGGACTATTTGTATTTTCATTTCAAAACTGCTAAGAAATTATACCAGTTACTGCTATATACCACTGACTTTATGGTAATACAAAATTATATTAACTCTTTTCACCAATGGTGAATCTGTCTGTTATCTATTTATTTCATCTTTCAAAATCTTTTGGAATTATAATAAATATATTTAATAGAATAACGCAATCATTATATATTATTCTGAATGAATACATCTCTAATATAATTGTCAATATATTTTTTATTTATATGCAAATTTTCTGTATGATGATATTTTGTCACATTGTATGATGCCAAGCTTGATTCTTTAAATAAGTGAATTATTTCATACCTATTAAAATTATTAATAAAATAATTATTATCCAATAAGCTGAATAAATATTTCTTTCCTTATCTATAATAAAGTTCATATTTAATGTATTTTAAAAGCAAATAATAATGAATATTTTCAGTTCAAGTTATTTCAAACTTTCAGAAAATTTGAGTTATTTTAGGAAACAATTTATCAAAACTTTTAAGAATTATGAATAAACTTTAGACCAATATTTGATGAAGATTTTTATGAATTTTAAAATGTAAAATAAAGCCATAATGATTTGTATGTTTATTGCTACATTAAGCTTAAATTAAAAAATCATTTTAATTAGTGGAATGTAAATTCAAAATTAAAAGATGAGGAAAGGTAAAATAGCTAACTATCATATATTATAAACTCCTCTAAAGAAAAGTTCACTAGCTTTTTTGAAATTTCAGATTTCTCTGTCCAAACTATCAATAAAATAATTGCAACATATTTCATACTATAATATTAGTGTGAAATTTTGCAATTATTTTAATGTTTTTGGAATGTTTTAATATAAATAGGTAAAATGGGAATGATTTTTTGGAACTCAAGAACCAATTGAAAATTATCATATTGAAATTAATCAAAATTAAGGTTTTGTTTTAAGAATTTTCATTTTATGAATAGTTTATAAGAAATACATTTTGTTTATTAAATGAAGGATATCTGTATCTAGAATGATTGAATAACTACATAGTTAAATGTACTAAATTTTTAATATTTTTAATTGCCTACATAAAAATTAAAAATTTTGGAAATTAAAATGCAGTATATATATAATTTTTTAAAAAGAAATGAAAATGTTAATACTTTTCTACATATATTTATTTTATATTATATGGGATAATTACACACCCATTATAAGTAATTACAATTAAAAATTAAAATGAAACATAGGCATTCAAATATTTAATTGTATGCTATTATTTACCTATTATCAAACATCAAAGGAATTAGAAAAAATACTATGTGACTTCCAAGATAGAAAGCAAGGAAATAGGTTCAATACAAGTAAACCCACAATCATTGACAATAAAAAGTCAAACAATTGATAGGTTCAAAGAATATAAGTACTTATAATAAATAATCACTACACAAGGAGAACAGATGAGAGTTTTGACACAGGATGCAATTGAGATAGCATGCATACAGCCAACATAGAAACTTCTTAAAGGATAACAGGATACTAATATGCCTTAAAAGAACTCTTCAATATATACATACTACCAGTAATGACATATGGCTGTGAAACACGGACCCTTAAAAAGAAAATGGAATTGAAACTAGCAATAACCCAAATAAACATGGAAAGATACATGTTGAGATATACCAGAAGGGATACCAATACATGGATAAGAAAACAAACCAGAGTAGAAAATATAATAATAGTAATTACAAACAGTAAGTGTTTGCACAAGATAGCTACACATGAAAACAAAAGAAGGCATATGGATAAAAAATAGAGATGATGATGATTTCACTATTATAGTAAATATGCAATATAATATCAATAGTACTTAAATCATCACCATAAAAGCATGAATACAAAAATTCTTAACTTGCAAATCCAACTTACATGAATTTGATTCTACACGAAAAATTTTGATAAGAAGAATATTTTAAAATTCATCTTAGCACTTTATAAAAAAATTATAAATTTATTATATCTATATCTAGAATGATTGAAAATTAAAAATATTAAATATTTAATACCTTTAATTGTCTACATAATTAAAACCTATACAAAGTATAAAAATTAACAGTTTTAGAAATTAAAATGTATTACTAAAGTTTTATGATGTAGCAATATTGCTATGATAGTTACAACACTGCTATAACAAGCATTTAACAATGCGTTCTATGTCATTAAAGCTAGTATAAAGTGTTAATGACAATATTATTAATAGTCCACTCAATAATAAAGTTATTATATCTTATATAATAACTATTGTAATATGAATGTAAATTGCACCTATGTATTAGTATTAAAGCAGCTATGTATCTTCTCTATCTTCTAGATAGGATATAATGTTTTCAATTTTATCATAATAATTATTACATAACACACAGTAAATTTTATTTATGAAATGTCAGGAATACAAGCCATATATAGGTCAAGAAAATCATGTATATTGGTTCCTAGATACATAGCAGAAATTTGAATTTATTTCTATTTAAATTGAATATTTGTATATTTATAAGAATCATTATAGATTATATATATTTACTATTAATTTCAATTTGTCAGTAGAAGTAAAGTCAGAATACTTGATATGAGAAAAAAATTATCAAACAACATTTTTATTTAGAATATTTCTACATGATATTTTTCAGAAACTTTTCAATTTTTGAATTTTGATTTTGTCAAAATAAGCAAATGATGATATAAAAATTAATATGTCAAATATTTTTTGAAAATTTCAGGATTATCCATATGAAAACAACACATACTGTATCATAATTCAAGTTTTTAATCTCTTTTTATTTTTATTTATTCATTGTTCATAAAAAAATTATTCATATATATGAATAATATCAAATGTCACTCATACACTGAAACAGTTGATCTAATTAATGAAAGTATATAAATATAGGGAATTGTTATCTGACAAATTCAAAGCAATATATCATATAAGTTGTATGACTGATAGTTTTGAATTGTAAAATGGACATAACTGATACTAGTTGAAGAGATATTCAGATATGTTAAGTTTAAACATTAAAGAAGACATCAGTGTAAAGATAACTTGTATTCTGAAATCGCATTAAATTATCAAATACATCATGAAAGTGATAAATAAATAGCTATTCTAGTTCTTAAACGGTATATATGCCTTTGGAATCATATGATGGACACAGATCTTGATAATCTTCAAAAAAAGCATAAACATTATTAATTATTCAATTATTTATTATAGATATGGATAATATAATCAATATCATCCTTTGAAAATATAAATCACTCTCATATTCGGTAGAAAAATGAAAAATATAAATAAGAACATAATAGCAGCATATTAAATCAATAATGTGCAAGAATAGTTCTTTATCAAACAAAATACTTTACAGCTATAATTTAATTATTTTGTAAATAAATATCACTCAATATTCATTGCTGACAATAATGTTAGAAAAGATATTCATTATGTGCTACTAAGATATCAAAGGTAACATACAGAAATCTTAGATCTCAGAGATCTTAACAAATAGTTTATAGAAGGTTCTATATTGAATTTGAAGGCAGAGATTAAGAAACCATTTAATTATTAAAGAACAAAATACTATTCAAAAACTGAGCTAGAAAGATTCAATATAAAGAATTAGTAAAAACACATTTTGAAAAATATTGATGATTATTATATTATTATGAATCAAATATAAGATATACTGTATTTTCTCAACTTTTAAATTTCTTAAATTGGCAGACTTTAAACACAGGTGTGATTCAATAGCAAAGATCAAATATCAAAAACTAGCATATTGATTAAACTAGTCATATTTCTACCAAATATGAGAGTGATTTATATTTTCAAAGGATAATATTGATTACATTATTCATATCTATAATAGATAATTGAATAATTAATAATCTTTATGCTTTTTTTGAAGATTTAATATATTTAATCATCATGAGCTTTATGGGGCCTTCAGATTTTATTTTGTCATTGAATATATAGGGAATGTTCTTTTGATAAATTTTCTTATGGTTAGTTCATAGTTTATATATTCTAGAACTGTTTCTTAAAGCAAACAGGGCAGTTTCCTATATAAAATTGAAATATTGTCATTAATGTTCTTTATATATCCAAGTATGAAATGTTATTTCCAAATGTTCTATATTTTCATATGGAATAATGTTTAATTAATGTTTAATGCATGAAAATAAAACATTAAACATTAATTAAACATATTACAAGTTATGTAATATATATTGAATCCAATTTTAACATCCTCATTATATAATGCAAAAAATATTTATATTATAATATAGTATGAATAAACATCTTAATTAATATTTGTTAAATATGCATTAAAACTCACTAAAAGACTAAGAATAGAAAAAAAAATTTTTTTCAGTATAAGTGCATGATGAACACAAGTAATAAAAAAATAATCTCTTTAATAACACTTTCAGGCTAACAAGTAAGTCTTTCTTCAATTTTAACATTTAACTCAGATATATCATACAGTATATAGAATAAATGATTTTAAATTTTCTTTAAAAGTCATTCTGCTTCCATATTTCTATATGATTATATATTAAAGGGCCAAGCTCAAAGTATTATTAAAGAGAATTTGTTAATTCTTATTCATTTACAGTGAGTTTTTGATTTAGTTTTACTAAAATCTTCATATTTTATTTAATATGCAACCAAAAAAACCCAATATTAAAACAGATTTTTCCAGAATGTAATACTTTATTATGTATTATTTAAATATATATTAAACTTGAAGTAAATCAAGTGATTAATCAATTATTTAAAATATTTAAGACATAGTAATAGTAATAGGTATTTTTATTTCTTAAAATTCAATTAGAGAAAATGCTTAATAATTCAATTTTATAATAAACGTTCAGTTAGACCAGGCAGGGATGTCCAACCTGCGGCCCACGGGCTGCATGCGGCCCATCGCTGTAATGAATGTGACCCAACACAAAATTATAAACTTCCTTAAAACATTGAGATTTTTATGTACTTGTTTTTTTTTTAAATTCGCCGTAACATCATCAAAAAATGAAATTTGTTTCATTTTTGTACCAAAAATATATTAAAAATTAATGAAGTTTTTATTTTTTAAATATCTTTCTACAGTTCTTATTTCAGTTTTCTAAAAGATTTCTTTTTTCAATAACTACAGACTTCTTAACCTGCTCAATGATTTTTAAAAATTTCTAAATTAAAAGATGTCAAAGATACTACGACATTTTTTCTTATTTGTCATGATGGATATCATATATTGTTTATTATTTGCTAACTTTTTTGCTTAATAATTACCGTTAGAATTAGTATATTTTATGTGCAGCCTGCGACAATTTTTTTCTTCAAATGTGGCCCAAGAAAGCCAAAAGGTTGGACACCCCTGAGTTAGGCTGCACCAAATACGAAGTACAAGTAATATTACTCAAGAGCCCTTTAGCAGGCAAAACATTTTTTTTTTCTTGAGTAATATTACTTGTAATTCAATATTAGTTTTCCAATTTTCTTATTTTAATTTATTAATAGTTTTCTTAGTTATTATCTAAAGATATTGTGTGTTCAGATTCTAAAATGAAAACAAATCCAAAATCCATTTTTGGAATTTTATTATTTATGTTAATTTTCAATGAAATATCTGATATTATTCTAAATATAACTTTGAATACAATCAAATGGAGTATGAAACTAAGGATTGCTAAAAAAAAATTTCTATTTAAGAAAAACAATTGTTGAATTTTTAATCATGTCAACTTTAATGTATACAGCATTTTAAAATCGAATTTCAATTTCTAATATAACTTGGATAATGTATTCTACAATAAATATGAATAAACTAAAACAATACTTGAATTTATATTAATTTCAATATAGGTTTATTTAATAATTAATGAAGAAATGTTGTGATTTAATTATTTCCAATTGTTAAAATTAAGATTTATATATTAATGCTTCTAATTTGTTTATTAAATGATTTAATTATTCTGTAATGATTATAAATGAAATGACAATTTTAACTGGTATTTAAACTTATATTTTAATTTATTATAAAATGTAATATTTTCTTTTAATCTTAAATTTCTATATCACAATAAATGATTAAGAAATAGTTTCAAATTATTTAAGTATATTATGAAATCCAATTATTATACTGTATCATTATATTGGCTGAAAAATATAATTGGTAAGTATTGTTTAACTGAGTGCACCTTATACTTATTGTTTTTAAAATACAGTATTTATTAAACTTTGACAATTAAAATTTAATAATATTTTTATTTTTTAAGTGTTTTTATATAAATAAAAAAAAGCAAATGCATGAAAAATATCTCTTCTTCATAGCAATCTTTATAAATATCATTGTTTAATAATTAAATAACTTTAATTATTTTTCAGTGGTGTGTCCTGTTTATTCTTAAATATTGTGATATTTTAATTAAATATCTCAAGATAATGACAGAAAAATAAATATTGACAGAATTAATTATCCACATTTATAAAAAAAATCATTTAAAGATTTCTAATCTGAATTTTATTTTTCTTAAGAAATGAATAATATAATAGAAACAAACAAATTCTTTCATGTATAATGTAAAATTAAGTATAATATGATTTTTCATTATTATTTTATTGTTTGAGATGACTTTTTAATTGAGTTCAAATGTTTTATTGTGTATTAATGTTATAAAAAAATTTGATTTCTGTTAATTTAATAATCAAATAATATGAAAGCAATCTTCTGTAAATTCGTCTAGTTGATTTGAGTTATCATATTCAAATCTTTGATCGTATTTTAAAATGAGTGAATCAGCATAATGATGACGTCATACACCGTTAGGATGACCTGTGCAATGCAATTTCTAGACATTAAGTGTGTGATTTCGAAGTTTTGATTTTGCTTACGATGAACTTTTTTGATAGACTAAAGTTATTTTTCAGTACAGATTTTAAATAATTATTATTTTTTCGTTATTTTAAATATTATTTTAGTTACTTTTTAATCTATTTTAATTAAATCATGGATGAGTTAAATATAATAAGCATTTATGGATTACTAGCAAACGGATTAATATATTCTTAATTTATAATAATGAAAAATAAATATATTTTTCACTCAAAAATGAATCCTAGGTAAGATTCTTGATCGACTGTCAAATTTTCGCTTCGCATCATGTCAGGCAGTGCGGCATCGCCTATTTGAGGTTGGAGTCGAAAGCGCGACGTGCTCAATCGCTTCAGGATAAGATAAAATTTTATCTGGTATTGTATTAAATGAATTATTGCAAAATTTCCTTCCTGGTCTTTGGGAGATACGATTATTGCAAAATTTCCTTCCTGATCTTCAGGAGACATTCAATAACCCCTATATACTTCAATTGGCTTTTGTCTTATTACTTCATTTTCTCCAGCCAAAAAAAAGTTGATTTTTTTGATCCGTGTATAAGCCGATCTCCCCACTTCAGAAAATTTTTTTTTGAGAAAAAATCCTCGGCTTATACACGAATATATACGGTATTATTTAATTAGATAGAGAGAATCCATAAATTATCTCATACTTTAGAGTAGAGTATAGATTTGAGATGGTAAATAATGTAGAAGCAGGGCCGGCTCAAGGTACTGACAACTTGGGCAGTTACCCGGGGTGTGCCATGTGCTTAGGGGCGCCATTGAGGATCTTCCAAAAAAAGAAAAAGTGAAAATAATAAAATATTTTTTCGATCTGATGTTTTAAGATGGAAAAAAAGCAAGTTTCTCTCTATATATTTTATAAATTAGATTCATAAACACTAATAAGTTAGAGGATGTCACACCAAATCTGTGAGTGGCATTAAGAATAATGCTTACAATACCTATTACTGTGGCCATTGGCGAGAGAAGCTTTAGTTTATTAAAGCTTATAAAAACATACTTACAGTCCTCCATTTCTCAAGAAAGAATGAATTCTTTGGCAAATTTGTCCATAGAAAATGATATTGCAAAGAATATAAATATAGAAAGTGCCATGAAAAGATTTATTGATCTAAAGACAAAAAAGTTTTAGGTAAGCTAATTGTTCATACAGACCAAATACAAGTTGGGAAAAACAATATTATTATTCAGTTTTTGTTAAAAACAACCCGGGTAATAAACTCATTTCTATATTTTTAGTTTTTTCTTTGTGAAAATTTTTATAATTATACTTAAAAAGGGCACCGAAGTTCAGCTTGCCCAGGGTGCCAGCAAACATAAAGCCAGCCTTGTGTAGGGGGAAGAATTCTGTAAATTATGACTAAATAATTTTTTAGTTATAAAATAAAATATAAAAAAAATATTTGTGTGTAATTGTTAGAGAAATAAAGACTAATGTAGTATGTGGAGATATATTTGTTATAAAACAGGTGTGGCCAATCCAAATTGTTTCTCTGATCAGCTTAGAGAACAATGTTTTATAATAACTAGTAAACCCATTGCAGCTACGCCAGCAATAAAAGAATATGTCAATGATCGATGAATGATTTTATAATTTAATGATTTCAAAATTTAATGCAAATTATTAGGCAAAATTTCTTTATTATTAACAAAGTTTGTCTTATTAATTAAGAACATATTTCTTTATAAAAATTAATTGCAGAATTTTTGGAAAGAAGAAATTATAAATTATCTGATGCGCTTGCTGATAAAGCTGTAATTAAGCTATAATTACCATGAGAAAATAAATTTTTCTAAATAAATTCCAATTGAATTTAAAGATTTGTCTTGAATCATAATTATTTAATTCCATATGCTGATTCCACTGGGAACTTCGCTATTCAAATGGAAAACATGGTCTTCACTTAAGTCATTCTGGGAATTAAAGCATGTTTGCTAACTTGGCGCACATTAATTCATCTCCTTCCAGTCATTTTCTCAAAGATTAATTTAGTGCTGTTGGATAATCAGTGTGCTGTTGCCTTATTTCTTAGCAACGAAATTCCAAGTTTTTATTGAATTTAATTAAAATACTCCACTGGGATTAGTGTTTCGCCAGGGGTGTTAAAAGATGTCGCTGGGTTCGGGAGAAAAATTTACGTGGGAAAAATAATTTTAAAGTTATAAGGTACATATTATCCCATTTCAGACTCTAAATTTCAGCACCTTCCTTATACAATTAATTAGTGTGTAAAAAACTGCAGGATGATGTCGAGCCCTTTTGAATCCCGGGCCTGGAGAATTTTACCCTATCATTCCCCTTCTCTCATTGGCCCTGCTTTCGCTGCTCATTTGAAAGTGTACCTGCCTCGAGGCATACTGCCACGAACCCCACTTAATCTTTCTTGATGTCATTAACACATTGGAATTGATGACTGCGCATTAAATTACATGTCGGTAGGGTGGATGCTAACTCTAATAAATAGTCATTACTATAGCAACCTATTCGAATATATCACTGATTTGACTCCTGTTTTCTTGTGATCATTTACTTTTAATTTGACTTCTTTCATTTGGTACTACTATACTACTATTGCCAGGACTTTACAAAATTATACCATCTTGCGGCTCAAAATCATCTCGCATGCAAGTTATCTTGTGCATTTTTCGTGTCTATTACTGTTTTTTGTTGTTTTATTATTGTTCTTTAGTCTAACTGGTCTATACGTGCTAATTTGTTTTTTTTTTAATATTTTTACGCCCACTTTCCAATCAGAAAGATTACTAAGGGGGCAGGGTCAGTTCCAACCAGGGGCTGCACCCACACCCGTGGAGGGGGCCGGATGGTGAAGTACAGGGATCACCAGTCCGGGCCCAATACCCTGAAAAAATCCAGGATGCGAACCGTCCTCCTGCGTGGCACGCCAACGCATTCCCATTTGGCCACCCGGTCGCCCCGTCCTAATTTGCTATTCAGAGAAATGATCGTTGTTTTGTAGAGTCCATCACAAATGTTTTCACCGATAAAATTGCCTAATTTTGACACGTGACTGTTGATTGACAAACATCTTGACCAACTGAGAAATCTCGTAGAAAACTTTTAAAATGAATGTAGTTTGGTATTTAGGTTACAGGTATGAGCTATCAACCAAAAGGATGGATGAGGAAATGACTGCAATCGGACTGATTGGTGATTGATGAGGAAACGACTGTAATTAAGTGATAACACTTAATCATCAATCGGACTGATTGATGATTCACTCACCTCCACTGAATTTTCCTAAAATCATTTGATAAAACTATCCAGTGGTAAATAGCAGATTAGAAAGGGAATATTCAGTTTTATTTTCATGTGCAAGAAACAGTGTCACATCACAAACATCAGTGACAAAAAAAAATAGGTACATTAAAATGGAAGATGTTTATAAAATTTATAGATTTTTGTGCTATGTTAATTACTATATCACGTTTCTGATGATAATTATAATCATTTTCCTATCTCTATATTTTTAATTTTAAATTATTTTATTTCTCTTTAAATATCTTGAGATAAATTTAAAAAATAAGCATGTATGTTTCACTGTGCATTCATTGAGTCCCTTCACCAAATAAATATTTAAATTGCAACTAATATTTAAAAAATTTATAAAATAAACATGGTGTCCTAATATCAATTTATTATTTTTAATAATTTTGTTAATGTGGATTTAAAAATGTATTTTTATTCATTTTTCATCATTTTTTGTTACTATAATGCTATTAATGTCTTGAATGAAGTGTATAAATTATACACTTTATGCAATACTGATGAACTAATTTATTTATAAAATAATTCCTCCTTATAATTTTGTGCATGTTTTCTTGGAAATTAGGTACTATTTTTATAAAAATTTAAAACATTTTTTGAAATTAATCCATATAAATATTACATGAGATTTATATACAGTATATAGCAGATTAAATTTAGATTTCACATATTAATATTTGATAACTTTTATTAGGTTAGCTTGGCATTACTAACAGCCTCTATCCTATCAATTCTTACTTTGAGTGAATGCAGTATGTTTATAGATATAAGTCTAGTCATAAGTTACTAACATTTTCTCTAATTAAACTAATAATACCGTATTACTTCGAATTTAAGCCGCAGTAGGATTTTAAAATTGGAAAAAAATATATATATTTACTATAGATATTGAAAAATAAGAAACATTTTTATTTACTTAAATAGGTACTAATATACATAATAAGGTACCTAATTTATTGCGATTGATTAGAACATGTTTGATCTCTTCTCCCAAACATGTTATAATCAATCTGTCATCAATTCTGTTGTCATCCATGCATTCTTTTGTACTCGAATTATAACACCCTTAGGAAAATTTTCCTTGGGTGCAGTTTTTGTTTAAAATAATAAAAGGTGGCAATTTGTTTCTATCAGTGATTATAAACAGCATTATAGTAATTCGTGATTTTTCTTATAATTAAAATTTGGCTAGATACAACGTGATTCTATATAGCTACTATCAAATAGCAACTAGATTAAATCAGAAAACTACGAATGGGGGACCACCAAATAAACTGTTATCAACAGTTGTAATACTATGCTCATGCGTAGAGCGTAAAGTAAAAACCCAATTGTAGGGGAGTGGTAGATCGAGAGAAATAAGATATTAATTAAAATATTCGCTTTGAATTTAAGCCACACCCAAATTTTATGTCTTAAAAATTTGAATAAAAAGTGCGGCTTAAATTCGAAGTAATACGATAATAATAAAAAATAGGTCTAGGTATTAACATAGTTATAAGTTCCTTACTAATTTAAGATAAGTTTCCTTCTAACATAGTTCTAGATCTTCTACTAACCTACTTCTAAGTTCCTAATAACATAGCTCTATGTTCCTATTAACATAATTTAAATTTCTACCTAACATAGACTATGTTATTAATATACCTCTAAGTATTGAGTTAAATATTCACACCCATCATCACTGAGATTAAGTTAGAACAGTTCTTTGCTATTTCTTCATTTTACTTTTATATTTAGCCCAAAATGGCTCCATTAGTACTCTATTTGAATGGATCATTTTAGCCACCAAGCTTAACATACAAAAGGAAAAGAATAGCTTTTATTATATAATAGTGTTTTAAATTTTATATAAAGAAATATTTCTAAAAATGATTTAATTAATTTAGGATGTATGCTTAACTCAAGATTGCATTAAGTATATCATAAACAATAATTGATATTAAAAAATTGTTAAAATTGCCTTCCCATTCATAATATATGGATATGATATTGTTGTTTTAATTTATGACAAAGAAATATTAGATATTTTATATTGATTTTAAATTTAGTATTTATTTCTTTACTGGCTTTCAAAAATATTAAAGCTGATTATGGGATCATCTCCATAAATTACATCATACTATTTGAACAATTTCTTACTCTCCCTCACCTTTGTCATTTTTTGTCATACCAAGCTTGATCTCCCTGGCCATGAAATCACAAATTTGAAGACCCCTCCTCTTCTACTTAAAAATTTTTCTCTAATTTTATGTAAAAATAAAAATAATAAAAATGCATAAAATAATTGAAAATAAGAATTACTTTACAGTAATACTTTGTTATATATATTGTATTCTTTAACTTACAAATAAACCTTCAAACAACTGGATATAAAATGTCTTAGAACTATGTATATGTATTGCATTTTATAACAAATATATTTCTAAATATTTTACATTACATTCTTATATTTCAAACGATTAAGCATAAAAATTTTATATTTTATAAAAAAAATTTAATCCTAGAAATATAACTCTAACCTATTTTATAATATGACATCACAATTTGCATGACTCTCTCCCTCCCCTACATCATTTATCATCACAAATCTATTACCTTCTCCCTCCCCTAACAGCATGACATAGTTTATGGATACACTCTAAATAAAAATTTTTGTTTGTTCTGATATTATTGATAATTTATCACAATCCATAAACACTATCTGATTCTTTTTATGCATAATTTTGTAACAATATCTGCTTCTTTTATCCAGTTTAATTTTAAAAATTTTGCATTGTTTAATAGTTTTGATGCACAATCTGCTTATTTATTTCACAATTTAATAATCTTTATATAATTTTCAAAGTCAAAAAGTAAGCTACTGAAAAGAATTTCATTTTTAATTGCTTCAATCAAATAATCAAGAGAAAAAAGCCAAAAAATCTTTGAATAATGAAAATAAGTATCATCATATTTTATTGCTCTTGCAACAATATATGCTAAAAAGTTTTATCATCATGGAAAATTTTTCATAAAAGTTTAAATTTAAAAGACCTAACAAAAGTTTTATGCAATTTGATTTCTGAAGATAAAAATATTGATTTCTATATTAGATTTTTTGGAATACTGTATTTCAAATTGAAGTGAAAGTAATTAATGAAAATATAAACTAAATTAGAATGCAGTGATATTACATTAATTATCTTTATGAAATTAATATTAATTTTATCTTTTGATTTTTATGTTTTACATTTAAGAAACATAGAATACGGGCAGTCCTTGACTTTTGTACAATTTGCTATTTTGTACATATTTGAAAGTTAAATTTTTATTATTATGTATCCCAAAAATGTGCATATTTCCTTGTAACCACTTTCCCTTTCTCTCCATCATTAGTTTCTGGTGTCACAAGTTCAGTCTTTAGTTAGGACATGTGTTGTTACATTGTATGTTGTTATGTATTTTAACATTTTAAAAACACTTTTCCATGTTTTTTTTTAAATTGCTCTACTTTTGTACATTTCAGCTTTCATACACATTTTAGGAACCAATTAAGTGTGAAAGTTGAGGATTGCCTGTAGTGAATTTTGTGATTAAGTATAATGTACTGTAATTCAATAAAATTTTTAAAAATTTCTTAAATTTTCTAGTAGAAAAATATAAAAATAATGGCACAACTTGAGTTTCATAATAGCTTATCTGCATAAACTTGATTTTATATAATCCTATAGTTGATAAGATTGCTATACTTTATAACTTGTTGAATACAGATCTTTCCAATCACTAACCATAAAATATAAATATATTTACTTTATGATAATGTAAACATTTATACTATACAGGCAATCCACAACTTACATCTGACATATGTAGATCCATGCTTATGTAATGTTAATCTTAGTTAATGAGTCTGGCCTGAAACCAGCCTCTCCTTAAAAAACTGAAAGTAAGGGACTTGGAATTGAATCTGGTTCTTTAAGATGGTAAACGATTGCTTTATCATATGACTTATGTGCTTATTCTTTAATATAACTGTTTTTAATATTAAGTCTTCTGACCCATTAGAACTATATAACAAATGCTCTGACATACATAGATTTGATTTATGTAGAGTTTAATGATCAATCTATTTACATAAATTGGGCACTGCCTGTATATAGAAAATCCTCAATTAATGTAAATCAATATAATTTGAATCTTTATAAATTGGAGACTTACTATATACAAATTCATAAATATATGATTATAATCTTACATTTAAATAAATAAATATTAATTTTCTTAAAATTTCAGTTTCTTATAGTTTGTTTTTATAAGCATTTTTTTTTTAGCTCTACATGCATAATTTTCTATTAAAATGAGCATAAACTAACTCTTCAGCATATATAAGATAACCATAAATACATTATAGATAATGTATAGTTTTAATCTTCATTCTTTCGTATTTCCTCATGTATTTATAAGTTTTGATTTTTATTTATATTTTCATTCAATTTTTACTGCTTTCTAATTTTTTTAGATTAAAAACTCTAATTCCAGATTTAATGTTAAGCCCAAGGCAATATGGAGGTGCATATTTAATTAAGGGCATAATATAATCAGATTAAAATGCTTATTCAGTAATTTCAACTTCTTTGAAGGTATTTGAAATATATCCCTCACAAGTATTGAGGGCTGGTGTATTTGTCAAAAAATATATTGTATTTAAAGAATGTCAGATTTACAAGTTTTTCAACTTATATGGTAACTTTTATTTCAATTATGTATGTGTAAAATTTCAACTTGCATAAACAGTTTTTGAATAAATTAATAATTAAAATTATTGAGATAATTGTATATCAGAATAATTTAATTTAAAAGAAGCTGATTTCAAGCTCTTTGTTTTTTCTTCTTTTTTCTAATATGATTAATTTTGTAAATTTATTTCCATAGTTTTCCAATACTATATAAAATCAGGGCATTGTACAATTTTGATCTTATATCTTTATATTATAGAATTGAATTGCAAGATAATGTTGTTAATAATGAGCAATTAAATCTGATTGACTGAATTATGAAATATCTTTAAACTTTTTATATCTTTTCATATAAACAAGTATGATAATAAGTGAATGTTGGTCATATGAATTATAATTATATTTATGATTCAACTATATGACCTACATCCATTTATTTTTTGACACATATTTTTTTTAAATATTTATTATTATTGTTAAAACAAGACTTCAAAAAGAAATAGTTTTTGGTAAAGGCTATCATAAGGTTTATATCTGCTCTCTCTCTAAGCCCTTTAACAAAAACCAAACATTCAAAATGTTACACTGTGTAAATTTCATCTGTAAAGAATATCATCATCATCAGTTTCACATTGTAATATTTTTAGTAAAACTGTAAATCTTCACAAATAATATAAAACATTAAAAATACCGATAATCAAAAGACATACTTTAACATCACATTATGTCATTCTAAAGTTCAAATTAATTAATTAACATATATAATTAAAAATAATCTCACACACAAATAAAATATATCAAAATAGTAAAAGTAAAATTTAATATTAATAATTGTAATCATCTTAAAAAAAAAAAGTAGCAATAAAAATCTAAACAGTTTTTTACATGAATCAAAACAGTGTTGCTGGACAAGAATTACCAGAAAGCAAATTAACATTAAAAATATTAAATATACAATTTGGTAAAGTTTTAAAGAAGATTATTGCCTTATCACAGAATCATAATTATTTAAAACCTTCAGCTAATCATGCCCAAGCCTCTGATAACATAAGGGAATCATTATAATTAATCACATAATTAGTCTTCTAAAATGTATGAGTAATAAGTATTGCTAACATTTTGCTTTCCTTAATGTCACTAGTCCTCTTTAACAATCAAATTTTATATTACAGAATCTTAAGGTCATGTTCCTTAGCTCTCTGCTCATTATTTACATTTTATTCTTTGTAAATGTATATATAGTTTCAAACTAAATATCTAAAGAAAATTAGTGGCCAATTCTTACTCCATATATTTTAAAAAATTATTATTCATAATTCATATTAATTATTTTTTTAAAATTGAATATGTCTAGATAAATGGAAATAATGTATAATATTAAATGGAAATTCTTTTTAAACTTCTTTCTTATAATTTTCACTGATTCCAATTATGTGCATCTATGTAATTTAAATCCCATCAAAAGGATCTAATATACAAAAATATAAGCCAAGTACAATATTAAGATATTATATTAGTTACAAATTAGATGGTTGTTGTTGTTATTTTATTTTCCTAAATCGTCAACCAAGTAACTGCATATAAATTTGTTACAATTTATATGTGGCTACTTGGTTGATGATTTAGGAAAATAAAACAATAGTTAGAACCAAAGTAGTTGCATCTAATTTCTAACATCCTAATTTCTTAATAGTGTACTTGACATATTTTTTCATATTAAATGATGGGATATCATTTATTGTTTAGATGAAAACATTTTTCTGAAGAGAATTGTTATACCACAATATGTTAAAATATCAATAAATACCCTCTTTATTTCTAATCTGATTGAATTGAAACTTTTAGGAAAAATTTAGTAAAATAAACATGCATACAATATATCAAATTTAGTTGAAATCAGTTGAATGATATGACCAGGAGAAGAGTTTGTGATGAAAAGACATCCTACTTTTTTCATTTTGGCCCTATAGGCTGTATTTTTCAGAAAGGTTTAATCAACATTGATTGAAATTGATTGAATGATATGACCTATAGAGACATTTCTAGAGAAAAGAATCACCTCTTCTATACCTTTTAATTTAAGTCCAGTTGAGCCAAAATTTTCAGCGATTTTGATTCAGAATGTTCAAAAATTTTTTAATTTTCATTTAAGTGAGCTAGAATATGCCTATATTCCAAATTTGATGAAAATTGATTAAAAATGTGATATGTAGAGGTATTTATAAAAAACACTCCTATTTCCCCCTTTATTTTAATCTGATTTTGATGAAATTTTCAGGGGACCTCAAATAATCTAAGAAATACTTATATTCCAAATTTCATCAATATTATTTGAACAATGCAACCTATAGAAGTATCTGTGGAGGAGAAGGAAAAGAAAAAGAAAAATGATGCTTTTTTTTGTTAATTTTTGAAAATTTTAAACTGTTCTAGTTCTATTATTAATTAGTTTTGAAACTTCAAATTTGGCAGTTAATGACCTATTGAATACTTTTTATTATTGAATATAATTATCAGATTACTAATGTTTAACCTAGGGCCAAAGTTAAAGCAAGTTGAATTTTGGCTGTAAAGACACCTGTAATAAGAATCAATCAGGGCTTGGAATCACTGATATGCCACTTGATCAGTTCTCTATCCCTTAAATTTATTTATTCAAATTGAATGAATAGGAAAACATGCATTAATGTAATCCTTTGAAATTAATTACTATAAATTATGGCAGTTTTTGCCTTGTGAATAGATAAATCTAATTCTTTTGTATTTTATTGTATGCAAGAGTAGTCTTTTATTCATAAAATAAACTATAAACCTTAAATTCAGCCAATTTTTTATTTTTAGTATTTTTAATAATATCCTCTTACACATATATATATATATATATATCTCATTATTTAGATTATAATCAGTAATATAGTAAATAAATAATTTCATCAAGCTGAATATCAAAGAAATTGTTCCTAAATATAGAATACTTCTCTGAAATCTATTCACTATTCTAAGTTTGTTTATCCTGTTGTTTTATAAATAGCAATCCTTCATTTCATAGATCTATCCCTTTGACTATTTATACAATCTCTTATTTTATCAATCCATCCACATTCAGGATGAATATTCAATAATCCATTTTTCTCTCATAGCTCTTTATTATAGAATGCTAATATTTAATTTATTAGTGGGAAATTGTTTGCTGATACATTCTTGCCTACCAAACAATTGTTTTGCTTGTATAAATTTTTCACTTGATTTTTTGTAAATATACTATAACATAAATTTAGTACAAAAATTAATAAAATTCAGAAAATGATAAACTTCAGGCAGACATTAAAATGTAACAGAATCAAAAATTTAATGTTATTAGAAATTGTGTTTACATGAAATTATGTTTCTTCATATTTTCATCATATAGTTATATTTTCATATACTGTGTGTTTGTATTTAACTATTAATACTAATTAAATACAAATAAAAATTACACTGTATGAGATAGTAGCAGTGGCGGAACTTAAAATTTTTGGCCCCTCCGCAAAATATTATTCGGGCCCTTACTACAAAAAAATTTATAATTTGTTCCACTTTGAAATGGCAATGACGTCACTGCCATCTCAAAGTAATGAATTGACGTTGTCTGGTGCGTAGCACACACTAGCAAACACTGCCATTACAAAGTGACGAATTGACGTTGTCTGGTGCGTAGCACACAATAGCTTATCCTTCCACCATTAGATATCAAAGTATAGTATAAATAGCACATTTTCAACAATTTAACCACTTTTGTGCATAAACAGTTGAATTAAAAAGTTTTCACTAATTAGCCGATAAATCTGAAGTCTTCATCATGTCTCTGATATTGTCATAAATAAACTTTAAAAAAAATTTTTAATTTTATTACCATTTTTCCATTTTTTATTATTTATTTAAATTGTAATTTTCATGTGCTTGTGTTAAAAGTTATAATAGAAATGCGATTATATACTTTTAAATAGCTTTTATTATTTTTATTAATACTTAAGGAATTGTTTTAATTCTCTTAACTGTCAAAAAATTAACAGAATATTATCTAACCCATTTGGCTAATTCCTTATCAAAAGGGCCGTTTTGGTCAACCAGGATTATTTAAATTTTACGGCAAATTTTCGATTTGCATATGCAATAGCTACATTGACACTCTTCGTATGAAAATCAAGATGATGGAATAAGCGGTAAAGTGTTGTTCTGGAATTGCGAGCATTTATGTCTATCAGTAAACGACTTATGGTGGGGCATTCATTACAGAAAAAATGATAGTGTGCCTTCATGTGAATGGCAGATTTAGTAAAATCGTCATATCTACTTAAACCGTAGTTCCCAATGAGGGCACGTGCCCCACAGAGGGGCAATTTGACTTTTAAGGGGGTAATTCGAGACTGAGTTATTAACAGTGAACGTTTTGCATTTCTTATGATTCAAGGGGGCTTCATATAATATATATTGTGACATACACATTTTTAAAATTAAAATCATACATGTCGATTTTGAAACTTTATTTGGTGTTTTTTCATATCACTTTATATTATTATTATTTTTTAAACAATTTCTTAGTGATTTCTTCCTCAGTACTTCAACTGTCCTTTCGTTCTTTTATTTTTCTCTTTCATGGATGCCATGTTATTCGGAAGCTTGTAGCTTATTTAGACCAAATTAATGATCTTTTAGGATTCCTCCATGTGAATAAGAGTTCACTTTTTGAATAACAAAAATTATGTCATGGGAGCATCAGGATTTTAGAGATGCTTAGGTAAGGGCATGGCCAAAAAAAATCTGGGAACCATTGTTAAACGATCTTTCATGACTTTTCAAAGATTAGTTTGGTGTTGATACTTTCTTATATTACATTCTGGTATCGATACTGTGCCTTCATTTCCTTCCTGATTCTGTAAACAGTCCTTACCGAGAAACCGGTTAATTCCTCCATCAAATTTACGATATCAATTGTAGATTTATCGGGATTCAATTCTACCCAGGTTCTACTAATCTGCCGTAAACGTTAAGTATAATCTGCTTCACTTGACTATGAAGAATCTTTCCTCTCATCTTATTATTTATATAAGAACAAGATGCCATCTTACTTTTAGAATAATCTCGAATATGAATATTCATGATTATAAAATTTTTTATTTTTTTTAATTTCGTCTTTTTCAACCTCTAGACATTTATTATATCGAGGATAAAAATATGAATTACAATTGCAGCGAGATTTTGAAACTTTATACACCAAAGTATTCTGATCAAGGATGTGTTTCAAACCTCAACAGAATAATCATTGATGACTCGCTGCTTAGGTTTGGAACACACCCCAATATTTCTTTTCGCAAACGAACTATAACCACTTCACTCGTGACATCACTGCCTTCTGAAAGTGGAACAGACTATAGATATTTTTATTAGAAAATAACAAAATTGAAAATTATCAAAAGAAAATATATTTAAAATTTAAAATTCTTTCTCCTGGATTTTAAATTTGCAAAATTTAATCGCATCTTTTATTTCCATATTTTTGGCTACTACTATTACTGCTGCACTGCTCTGATTCAAATTGTTGTCATGTTTCATTGTTTTCATGGTGCATTTAATTTTTATTGTATTATGTTGTTAATTTTAAAAAAGAGTAAAGAAAGTACAGACAAATAGGATTTGGGCCCCCTATAATTCTGGGCACCCCGCGTTGCGGGGTCTGGCGCGTTGTAGTTTCGCCACTGGGTAGTAGAAATATTAAATGAATTATTCAAAATATAAATGATTTATGTAAAATTTGCATTCTTTTAAAGAATATTTCTTCAAATATTTTGTTAAATCATATTCTTGATTATTGGATCAACTATTACATAAAATACGCACATTATCTTTATGTTCATCTATTCGATCTACGAAGTTTCTTTTCGTGGCTCCTATGCAGGGTGTAAATTATCTCCTTCAAAACC
This sequence comes from Olivierus martensii, assembly GCA_000484575.1. Lineage (NCBI taxonomy): Eukaryota > Metazoa > Arthropoda > Arachnida > Scorpiones > Buthidae > Olivierus > Olivierus martensii. The sequence continues at coordinate 27,962 of AYEL01092348.1, read as the reverse complement.
AAACAAAAGTTATTTCATAAAAATCCATTCAGTCGTTCTCGCGTTATAAGCGTACACGTTCTCTCAGGCATTTCAGATTTATAATATAATATAGATATAGATTAGCAGAGTGATATATTGGTATTTATGACAGTTTTTAATGATATATAAACAGTGTAATAGAAAATAATTGTCACAGATATCTTGCATGGACAGTGATTGACATTTTATTAAATCACAAGAGTGTGCCATGGCTATGTGCACACTATTGTGTCATCTTTCATGCCACAAATAGTAATCATAGTTCCATTCCAAAGTGCTTCCTGCTATGAAAGCAAGCTTATAGATTTTGAAATATTTCAGATTAGGATTACTGAACCTACACTGATTAATAAATCAGTTGATAAAGACTATCAACCTCAGAGAAAATATATACTTAAAATTAAATTTTTCCAGTTTATTATTAAGTTTATTTGCATAATAAATATGAAATTAGTGTAGCAATAATAATATTTTTGATGTAATCAAATAATGTTTGATTGCTGATGTAATAGTGATAACTTTAGGAGTAATTCTTGATTTCATTTTTTTAAGTTGGTGATATAGTTTTTTATTAATTTAATGATAGTTAATCATTGTTATTATATGTGACATATTACATATTGGTGATAGCAGTTTACAGAACGGCTATTATCAATATGTAAATAGGAGAAAATAAACACAGCACTAAGTAGCAGAAATATATTTAATTATATTCAGAACATTTTTGACCATATATTGGTCATCAACAGCAAAATCATCATAACAAACTTATAAAGAACTATGGAATTATAAAATAGAGCACTATTTTAACTGTGTTCTATAATTCCATAGTTCTTTGTGAGTTTGTTATGATGATTTTTGCTGATGACCAATACATGATTGAAAACATTCCAAATATAATTAAACATATTTCTGTTACTTAGTGCTATGTTTAACTTCTTATTCTTTACTTTATTGGTTTTTATATAAAGGAGCACTATTCATAATGATGGCAGATAAAAAATATAATAGGTTCTGAATAATATCTATAATAATATTTAGTGTCTATAATTAATATCAAACATTATTTAGAATCTATATAATTTTTTTATTGTATAAGTATAATAAAAAATATAGACTCTAAATAATGATTTATGTAATCAATTATATATCATATAATAATCATAACATGGATAAAATGAATTATTAATTATTGATTAGTAAATATGGTTTAGTTACTAGACAAAAATGTTATAAAAATAAGGATATTATGAACAAAACAATAGCAATAGAAGTCATCACAAAAATATTGAGAACCAATGATCTAAATTTCTTTTAGTCCACACATTGATACTGATCCCCTTGTAATTACAGCTTCCTAGTTGATTGAATCTCCTGCACATATATATTCTTGATTTAAAGATGTTCCATTAATATAACACTGTTATCCACTATTGAGCATATTGTTATATTCTTATATTCTTTATTTAGCATATTGCTATATTCTTTCTGAAAAGATTGTATTTGTAACAAAATAGCAAGACAATGCAGAAAATTCTTTAATAGCTTTGTTACTCTTATTGATATAAATCAATGAAATTAATGGACATTTATATTAAATATAAGGAATTAATTGATAACAAATTTAAATTAAAAAAAATTTAGAAACTGCTTACTTCAAGTCTCACTAAATACACATAAAATCAAAGCACTACGAGCAGTGAACTAAAATATTAACGTTTATTATACAGTAGTAAAAAAAACGCTTTCGGTATACCACAATACCATTCTCAGTTATGCATACAATAGAACAGTTTTTTTAAAAAATTCTAGAACAAAAATAAAAATAGTTGTCGTTCTTATGTTTTGGCCGGAAAGAATCATAGAAAACAAACATTTTTTAGAAGGTTGCAAAGTTTCAAAAATATTATAACAATATTAATAAATTTAGCAGGAATAATAATATTAATGTTACAATGTAAAAATAAAATAAATAAGGTAAAGTTCTTCATCTGTTAAGGGTTAAGATATGAATTAATAGTCCATCTTGTTAGCAGTAAAATTAGACGGACGGAGTAAATAAAAGGTTCATTAGCTTAAAAAGGGTTGTTAATGCTTCTTAATCGTATATTTCCACGCCTTCGATGTATTGTCCGCTAGCTGTGAATTAATTACTCTTTCGTTTTCTTTTGCTTTTAGGATTTCAATTTTTTCTGTGATAAATAAATCCTTATGATATTGTACTTTCTTAAAGTTTTTGCTTCATTCCACATAATGTTAACATGGTTTTCATAAGCTCTTTGAGCTAATGCTGTTGTTAGAATTCCTTTACGCACATTATCTTTATGTTCATCTATTCGATCTACGAAGTTTCTTTTCGTGGCTCCTATATATATTATACCTCTTGGCAATTATCTTGGATGTTATCAATTGGTACTCTATAGATTCCGGAGTCTAGTTTTGGGTGTCTTTTTTCTTTATCATTCCTCAGAAAGTTAAAGATCGTAGGGGCCCTTTTATAAGTGCATTTAGTATCGGTTTTCTTTAAGGCTGTAAACCAAGCCTTAAAGAAAACCGATACTAAATGCACTTATAAAAGGGCCCCTACGATCTTTAACTTTCTGAGGAATGATAAAGAAAAAAGACACCCAAAACTAGACTCCGGAATCTATAGAGTACCAATTGATAACATCCAAGATAATTGCCAAGAGGTATAATATATATAGGAGCCACGAAAAGAAACTTCGTAGATCGAATAGATGAACATAAAGATAATGTGCGTAAAGGAATTCTAACAACAGCATTAGCTCAAAGAGCTTATGAAAACCATGTTAACATTATGTGGAATGAAGCAAAAACTTTAAGAAAGTACAATATCATAAGGATTTATTTATCACAGAAAAAATTGAAATCCTAAAAGCAAAAGAAAACGAAAGAGTAATTAATTCACAGCTAGCGGACAATACATCGAAGGCGTGGAAATATACGATTAAGAAGCATTAACAACCCTTTTTAAGCTAATGAACCTTTTATTTACTCCGTCCGTCTAATTTTACTGCTAACAAGATGGACTATTAATTCATATCTTAACCCTTAACAGATGAAGAACTTTACCTTATTTATTTTATTTTTACATTGTAACATTAATATTATTATTCCTGCTAAATTTATTAATATTGTTATAATATTTTTGAAACTTTGCAACCTTCTAAAAAATGTTTGTTTTCTATGATTCTTTCCGGCCAAAACATAAGAACGACAACTATTTTTTTTTGTTCTAGAATTTTTTAAAAAAACTGTTCTATTGTATGCATAACTGAGAATGGTATTGTAGTATACCGAAAGCATTTTTTACCACTGTATAATAAACGTTAATATTTTAGTTCACTGCTCGTAGTGCTTTGATTTTATGTGTATTTAGTGAATTAATTGATATTTATTATTTCTATAGTTAGTGTTGTTAACTTATGTAATTGAAGAAAGATGAATATATTTGGATTATACTAAACCAACCTCAAGGGAATTTTAATCCAGATAATCAATTTTAATTAGGATTATTTATATTTGGAATGATTTAACAAATAGTTTCATGCAAAAACTACTTTTTAAACATGCTTATATCAGCTTATCAATTGCTTTAATGGATTATATAAATGCAATTAGTTTATAATGCAAAAGTTATTTGCATAAGATTTGATTATTATTTGTAATTGGTTGTTTTGTGGATAGAATGAAATACTGATTTTTATTATTTGAACAGTAAATTAAATCAGTAGACAGCACATTAATTGATAGTTAAACAAGAAAATTGTAAGTAATAGTATACAGCTGTTTAGCAATAAAGAATTCATAATTAATTAATATCATAATTGTTAAAATTATATTAGTTAAATATATTAATAAATATTCATAATGATGTCAAATATAGTAAGTAAAATCAAGGAAAGAATATTTTTCATTAAAAAAGTTTTGAAGATTAATTCTGTAAACAAAACGTCAATGTAAATATTATAAATTTTGAAATTAGATTTCAAAGAATTGACATATATTGGAATGCATCAAAGATGTTATCTTTAAGTTTCCAAACAGTTAAAATTTATTGGAAATGTATATATTTGTAATCTGTTATAGATAAATACAGTATCTTTGATTTTATCAATATCAGATTAGATTTTATCTAAGCAATTTATCATTTTTAATTTGATGTAGTTTAATAAATTGTATTTTCAATGAAATTGCAATGAGTATTTCAAGCAAAAATTATTTTGATTTTATTTAGATGATAAAAATCTTTCCTTTTATTGGATTATTAATTAAGAACAACTAATATAGAAAAATTAGTAAATCAATGATTGACATTATTTATTGTAAAATGTATAATAAAAATTTGAAAATTAAATTAAGAATCAAAATAATCATAATAAGACTCATGCCATAATAAATGATGCAAAAAAAGAATATCTTTTATTTTTTAAGAATATTATTATTATCATCATTTCAAATCTTTGCATGAAATACGTAATACATTTTTATCAGTATTTTTCAGTACTGGCTGCAAGATCAACACATGGTAAGAGTATAAACTAGAGTAGAAGATATAATGAAACAGAAGCAGTAAGTAAATTGAGCAGGCTACATTGCAAGCTACACTAATAACTGATGGACAAAAATATCAGTGATTATGAAAAAATCTTTTTAAAATATAAATTATTTTATTAAATGAAAAAATTATATACCATTACCAGAAAGGAAGATAATATTTCATGCTATTTTTATGAAAGAAATTAAAATTCTAATTTAGGTTTTCTGATTCAATTCTTAAAAAATAACTATGTTTTTAATGTATTAGAATTCATTTTCTTTTGAATGTTGACAATTTCAACTTCATTTCATTAATAGCAAATTGAGAATATAGTTGTTCATCCAACAACATAGCATTCTCATGATATTTCTAAAGATAATTTTAATTTTAATATATAATTGCAAATACAGAAAAAATACATATATTTTTTTCTCTGTATTTAGCACTGGTAAATTTAGTATGATGAATATTACATAATCAATGTATCTTAAATGTAAGAAGACAAATAATCAAATGACCAAGAGAAACATGTTTTTATAAATGTACTTCTAGTAGCATTCATCAAAAAGTGATAATTTTCACATTATTGATTTTAACGAATTAGTGTGTCAAATATAATTAATCTATAAGTATAAACAAGTGAGTTCTGCTGCTTCTACTAACACAAGAAATCACAACAAGCACTTGAAGCAGGACTGCTTCAAGTGCTTGTTGTGATTTCTTGTATAATTATTCTATTCTATGGTGAATCAAATATTTTCATATAAGATTATTAATTACTATATTTATTGAAAGTAGACAGACATTAAAATCAGATCATGGATGACAAGGAGACAATTGGAACTTGGAAGACTTGGATGGTTAAATAATAAGAAAAAGAATGAGACAAATATAGAGGAAAGAAATCATTAGTTTTTTAACTATTTAAACTACTTTAAAGCTAATGTAATTTTAATTATGATTATCATTCTGAACTCTTCATATACATAATTTTAGTTACTGTGTATGTGTTTGAAGACTGAAGAGAATAGTGAATTTCAAAATGCATTTGATTGGAATTAAATAAAAGTAGAAAAAAATGAATTTATCTTCAATAATTTTATACAATTTCTCATTAATATTATCAATAATTTTATCTCAATTACTAATTTAAACTTCTGATATTTAATTATTTATTCTGATAACAATATAAAGGCTCTTAATTATTTGTGTATGAATTTTTTGTTTAAGTCAAGAAAGAGTAAATTATACAATTTTTTCTTTAATTTTTTTTTTCTAAGTCATAGATAGTAATATATAGTAATATATATAAGATAATAAAAAGAAAATAGTATAGTATCTTCACTGAAAATGATAATTTGTATTTCTGATGAGGATGTAACAATAAAATATAACTATGGTTGAAAAGAATCATGGAAGAAAAAACATTAATATATTAGTTGTAATTAATAAATTATTTTCCTGTTTTATAATGTTTGTTTTTAATATTTGACTAAGTTTTAGAAGAGAAAAGAAAATCTATATTTATTTTAAAACACAATCTAACTTTTAACCCCTTTTAATAAGAAAAAATGGGCTTTTATTAAAGTGCTAGAATAGGCTAGATAGAAAGTAAAATTTCAAAAGTTCCTTATAAGTTACAAGGAGTCTTTAAAATTAGACATAGGTAATTTGAATTTTTAGGGGTCCCAAGGCCTTGCTTGTCCTAGGGCCCCAAAAATGCAAATCCAGCTCTGCAATTAACCCAAGTTTTTTTTGTTATTCCATGATAAGCATAAATATTAACATTTATTATTATAAATATTAAATGTTATTGAAATTACACACTAATTTTTTTTTATTACTATTTATACTCTTTCCTTCTTGGTATGTACTAATCAATTATGTTTAAGATAACATTTTTGTATTTTGGCTAAAAAAATAATTAAAATATAACAGAACAAATTCAAGTGAAAGACTGACATATTTATTTCCTAAAGATTTTTCAGCTTAAAAAAGCCATCTTCGATAGGAACAAGTAAAAGAAAATTAAAAAATTAGGTAATTCTTTTACTTGTTCCTACTGAAGATGGCTTTTTTAAGCTGAAAGATCTTTAGGAAATAAATATATCAGTCTTTCGCTTGAACTTGTGCTGTTATATTTGAATTATCTTATAAGAAGCGTAAAGTAATTTAAACTTTATTTGAAGTAAAAGTATGGCTGAAAAAATTTCTCATGATGATTCTTTCTCAGTATTATATTGCTTTCCATCTGGGAAAGTAAGTAGGCTTTTCCAAACCCAACATGAACTGTCCATACCCATAATGGAATTGGCTAATAGAAGATATGGTTGAAAGACTATGCCAGACTGAACTTTCCCTGTAAAAATATGGATATATCCATATGATAACCTGTAATTGAATTCAGATTCTCTAAGTGAAGGCTTATGAATTTCCTTATAACTAGTTAGCCAACAGAAATATATGTAATATTTCAAATTAAATGTTTTAATTTATATTTTACTTTCTGATGTGAAATACAGTATATTGCTATATTTCTGAAAATAATATTGCTATAAAAATTTATGCTATTTAGAACTTAAAAATTTTAAATAGCATGAATTTCAGGTTAAAAGCTTCTTTAATTTGAAAAAATTAAGCATGCATAAATTTTAAGAAAATATTCTTTATATATTAGATTATTAGTTTCTTGGTTTAAGATTTGGGTAGAATAAACAGATTTTTGAACATGTATGTAATATGATTACAGAATTTTAAAGAGGAAATACAAAGAAGCTATCTGCTGGATAGTTTAAAGTCATTTCTGATATTGATCACATCTGTAAAAGTTTATATTTTGGGTTCTTTTATATGTGCTACACACAAGCAATAGATAGATCCATGAGCTCTTCCCTTGCAAGGATACATGCAGAGATTATTGCTTTGAAAATAGAACAAATAACACTCAAAAATTATTTCCATACATTAGAAAACTAGAAATTCCCCACTCACATAAATGAGCGGAAATATACTGTTGTGATCTAATCTTATACTTTATATAATAGCTTATCTTGCAAATTTATTTACTATATATTTTGTTAAGCATTAGTTCAAAAGTGTAGTAATTGCACGGGGTTCCGTGGAGGCTGCACCCCACGGGCGCCGTGCCCTCGACGGCCCCACCTGCAATGGGAACCAGGCCCATGGGACCCGGTTTCATCTCCCCGGTGGACCCACAGCCGGTGGGGGGTTATGAAACCCCCATGGGCCGTGGGCCCAAAGGGGTCCCCGTGGGGTGGGGCTGCACCCACCAGGGATCAAGAGGCCCCCGTCGAGTGGGGACCCATCCCCAACGGGCCCGGTTTCATCTCCTCGCTGGGCTGCACCCAGTTTCATCTCCCCACGGGCACCAGGTCCCTCTTATTAATGAGTTGAGGATGGCAAGAAATTGCTGAAAACATTACTCAGAATAAAATCTTATGAAACTTTTTAGGGCTGCTTCATAGTGCTTTAATGTGTTAATGATTATTTACTGATAAGAGCAGTTTCATGAGAGAGTTTTCACTGAATTTTTTATCATGAAGTTAAAAAATATGTATATCCTTGAATATTTCACACATTTTTTAACACTGTATTTTGTAAAATTTATTCCATGAATTAGCAAATATTTTTATGTTGATATTTGAAGAGCCTTATTACCATGTTAAATTGTGATATGTGTATCCTTAGGATTTTCTTACAAATAGTAACCAATAATGGTTACTATTTTTATTTAAGAAAATCTAATAGCATACAGAAGAATATATGGATGAAGAAATTGGATATGAATTGTATTATAGTTCTGAAGAAGAGAGCAACAATGTATAACAGATCACTGTATGCTAGTATTTTAACTTAAATAAAAAGCAATTTATAAGAAAAAGCATTGTTTTTCATTATTTAAACTTTCCTTACTTAAATCATGCAGTTATTTACAAAATTTTTTTTACCATAATTACAAAATTATGATAAAGTGAATGAATTATGTGAATAAATATGTTATAAATTTTCTTATAAGAAGTATAAGTTTAGTGTGAATACAGTGAAACCTGCCTAAAACGACCACTAATGATTCTCAAAGAAATGGTCTTTTTACACAGTTTAAAAATACAGTGTACTGTATTAAAATTATCGGTACTGTAGTGATACAAGTACCTATACTGTACTGTATCTAAAAAATAATAGTGACAAGTTTTTGAAGGATATTTGCTTTTATTTTTTTTAACTTTATTATCAAAAAGTTACATATACATGTACAGTAATACTGTACTCCATTCCTACAATGAGCTAATTACTATAGTTCAAAGGGATAAAAAAATATGTAATAGAACTTTGTTTACTTTTATCTGCTTTATGTACTACTATAGAATTTTCAAATTCTATTTCTAACTTATTTAAAAGTTCTGTCAAATGTTCACTGTTTAATTCATCAGCAGTGCATTTTAATGATTTTATTGTACGAACTACATTTTCTATTGGCACTTTTTCGTAGTCTTCATTTTCCCCTTCACTGCCTTCCTCATCCTCTTCGTCAAGAGCACGATCAAGTTCCAAAGCATCCAGTAAGAGTTATTGTTTTCAGTCATACTCAAGAATTTCTGACTTGGCACATCTTCATCAATTGCATCCAAGTCTGTTTCAATGTCTGTTAACTGTGAAATTATTGTTACTTCCTATTCCACTGGATCGAAAAAATCTGAATTTAAATTCTGAAGTTCACCGGTGTTAACGCCACATTTTTTAAAACATTTTTGTATTGTTGTCTCATGCACTTCATCCCATGCTAGTTGTATCCAAGAAACAGCATCAGCTAATGAAATCTTCTTTGCTAATTCACTAGCAGTGGAAGTTTGATCCATACAAGCAACCAAAGCTTTCAGCATTCTTTTATGATAATTCAATTTAAAAGAACGTATAATACCCTGATCCAAAGGTTGAAGCCTGCTTCTTGTGTTAGCTGGAAGAAATTGCAGTTTCACATTTGAAAGTTTTAAGTCTGGATGTGAAGTAGCATTGTCTAAAAGTAACAAAACATCCTTTTTTTGAGCTGACATTTTTGAATTAAACTGCTTTATCCAGGTAGTAAAAACATCAGTAGTCATCCAAGCTTTTTTATTAGCGAACCATTTAATGCCAAGTCTTGACAAATCTGTGTTCTTAAAACAACGAGGTTGAAATGATTTGTTTATTACAACAGCCGATTCCTTTTCACTAACTGAATTTGTACACAACATCACTGTTAATCGCTCTTTGGACATTTTCCCCCTAAACATTTTTTCGACTTTGCTACTAAAGATTTATTTGGTAAGTTTCGGTAAATTAAGCCAGTCTCATCTAAGTTAAAAATATTTTTTGCATCAAAATCTCTACTTACATCTTTTAAACTTTCACTCCAGTCCAATACAACATTTTCATCCACATCTGCTCCTTTGCTATTTATTTTACGAAACACAATATTATTCCGTTTTCGAAAACTCTCTAGCCATCCATTGCTGGCCGTGAAGTCTTGACATCCAAAAGCTGTTGCAAATTCTTTGGCTTTTTCCTGGATTATGGGTCCACTCAGAGGAAATCGTTTACTTCTGCATTTTTGAAACCATTCCCAAACCAGACTATTAATTTTCTCGTATTGCTGTGACCAGTTTCGCTTCTTTTTTTCATTTCCATTTTCACACCATTCTCTTCGATGTTGTTCCTTGTTTTTTAAAATTTTTTGTATCTGCGTTTTACCACAATTGAATTTTTGGGCTAAATCACTTTGTGACAATCCGGTCTCACTAGCACGGATGACTTCCATCCGCTCTTTCGAATTTAAAATTGTATTTTTGCGTTTATTAGCCATTGTGACTTGCAATATATGACAACTTCATACAGTAGAACAAAACAAAATCAAAACCAAAACCAAATCATTCCCATGCTTCTTTCTATCGACTTTCCCTTTCGCGTTTGGACTCGTCCACTTCAGTATGCGCTGCTTTCAACCAATAGGGAATTTGACCTCGTGTAACGTCAAGATAGCCGCATCAGAGCGGCTCGAGTTGGTTCAAAAATTTAAAAAGCAAAATATCCTTCGGTACTGGTCGTTTTTAACAGGATGTTTTTAAAAAATATGATTTTATTGCCGGTCTTGGTCGCGTTAAGGGAGAGTCGTTTTAAAGAGGTCGAAAACGATGTTTTATATGTACGAAATGGGATGTTCCGTCTAAAAAGTGGTTGTTAGTTCAGGGGGTCGTGTTACGAAGGTGTTCGTTTTAGCAGATTTCACTGTATATAGTTTTATGAAATATTAGTGAATTTATAAAATAGTTATTATTTTATAACTTAATTCCATTATCTTTGTAATGAAACAATATTTGTAACTTTAATTCGTTTCTTTAGCACTAATGAGCAGACCAAACTACCACATATTTTTAGTAAAACTATTTAATGAGTAACGTTTTCGGCATTTGAATGCCCTCTTCAGCTCATACATTAATCTACCAGTTTTAATTTATCAAATATAGAACACAGTCGTTATAAATCGAAGTAAGATAATCAAACAAAATTAAAAATCGAACTAGAATATAAAGCGCGCTACAATAATTTAAAATTCTTTAAACACATCACATAATAACTTAAAAACATAAAAATTTTTAAACATATAACATAATAAACTGTTTAAGTAGTTTTTACGTAAAATTAGTATATTTAAACTGTCTTTAAAAGTTTAATCCCTGTTAGAGCAGTAAGAAAAGAAAAAAGAAAAACTTTTCAATATTTGTAATAAAGTTTCAGGTTTTCTATGTTATAATTGCTATTAATTTTGTCTATTATTTATAAACTTTACTTAATTAAATTATAAAGCTAAAACGAATTAGAATTAATAACTATTTTTGATTATAATTACAAGCAGTCCTCTATCTACAAATATAATATATTCCTGAGATTCATTCATAAATTGAATGTATGAAAATAAATTTTTAGTTGAAAAGTTTTCAATTTAAAATTTAATTTCATGCATACTAAACATTATATACTCTGTATTATATTGTGCAATGTACCATATATACTTGTGTATAAGTGAAGAATTTTTTTCTGTAAAAAAGTTTTACTATCCATACTTTAACTGCTTTCACTGCTATTAACTATAGTCATTATAATACAGCACTATTTGCAATAAAGAATTAAACTTATTCTTTTATTAACTTAAATACGTACGTTTTCGGTGCATAGGCACTCTCTATATATAGGATCAAGAGAATCCTATATATAGGATTCTCTTGATTTGATTAAGTTAAGTAGTGTGTACCTGAAGAGAGTGCCTATGCACCGAAAACGTTCGTATTTAAGTTAATAAAAGAATAAGTTTAATTCTTTACTACAAATAGTGCTGTATTATTATGACTATAGTTAAAAAAGTTTTGTAGTTGACTTGGCTTATACATAAGGGTAATCAAAAATCAGGAAATTTTTTGCAAAGTCATAAGATTCACTAGCTCAGTTGCATTCACTAATCAAAGGCACATTTGCATTGTGCCTTTGCATTGGCCATGCAGTCCATCATATTTGTTTCTAAAAAAAATCGTTATTTTACTTATTCTTTTGATTTATTATTTTCTGTTATTTTTTTAAATATCTGAATATGGATGATTATACATAAATTATTATTTTTGTAAGTATTTAAATATTGGATACTATACAAATATGATCAAAAATATATAAAGCTGTCACATTATGTCCTCTTTGTGCTAGTAGCATGTTTTGTGATAGTGGCTGTATATGCAATATTTATTTTTAAAAATGCCTGATTCTTATTGATTATATTATTAAAAATATGCAGATGTATGTGAATGTTCATATTTAAATAAATTCAAAAATATTAATTTACCTGGATGCTTCACAAATAAGATTGGAAATGTGTAGATTGATGTTTTTAATGAGTAAACATGGCTATTACTAAAGCATTTATCATCAGTTGATAATAAATAGAAATATAACAATCTCCGATATTCCTGATCAACAAATTGTGTATTTTCAGATAGTTTTGGTCATTTAAAAAATGTGATTATATAGCAACTGATTTTTCGACATCAGATTTGCATTTGCCGTGATTGTATATGTGCTGGTCTACTTTCTACTCCCATTAGTTTTCAACAAAATTTCCATATATGTTTTGATTTTAATTTTTCATTGTTTAAGTTTTATTAAATATTTTTTATTACATTTGGAAATGTCGAAAACTTTAATATTTATTTGATATTTTCTGCTGAACAAACACTTTAATAAAATTGTATTTTGGAGACGTGGGATAAAATTAGCACTGCACAATTATGTCCTGCTCTCTATTCAGCATTTTCTTTGTGATGTATTTTAATATCTCAATGCTGTAAGTCTGGAATTTTGTCATTTATTTTAATAGTGAACTGGATCTTGGAAATTTTTAAAATTATAAAAAATTATTGATTTATTTCAGTAAATGCCATATTATTCTAACATTTGAAAGTTTGGGGATTAGTTTATACACAAAATTTGGACAAAAATACAAAAACTACTTGCTTAATACTACAATATAATTCAATACAGCTCTTTAGCAAGTAAGAAATTTTTATTCTGGCACAGGTTTTACATTTTTACTAGTTTTCAAACTGGTAAAAATATGAAACTTGTGTATCTGTTTATAAGTCTGGGGATTGACTTATACATGAATTAGCTTATACATGAGTATATATATATATATATATATATTATTTAGATTATTGTTGCTAATTAATAATGCCTTATATTTGAGCTTCTAAAATATATATCAAATAATAAGGCAAAGTTTTTGACAGATTTTCAGTTGTCTTCTATTATTTCTAGTATGTTATTGCTATGAAAGTTTATAAGATCTTTTCTAATAGAATATTTTACTGTCTTACTTTTAAAAATTTAATTAAATGGTCATCTTTGTTTATGTGAAAGATATTTGTAACTAGAGGACCACTTGTGTTTTTTTCTTTTTTTGGAGATAGTGAAATATAATGTTTGGGCTATTTCAGGGTGCAGCACAGCTGGCACCCATGCACACGAGAATTTAGGGAGTGAATTAAATGATACAGTTTCCTTAAAACATGGGTCATCATCATCCTCTCTTCACTGCCATATGGCTCAGCCACGGAGAAGTGAGTGATGTTGAAATTTTATGCATGTTTACGTAATTATTTCATCATGATTATATTGGCTGTGAATGTGTAGACTGTTCTGTTTTTTAATATTTTATTTTACCTGCATATTTTTACATATTTTAATTTTAATAAATTTAGTTTTATTAAAATATTGCCACAGATGACTTCCTACTCATATGATCTCATTGTTTCTGAAGAGCCGTCTTAAGTTTGATTTTTATTTTCTATATGTACAATATCATAAATACTAGTTCCATTGCTAAAAACTCATTACAAATCTTATCCATAATAAATGCTAATATTTTTATGTGAAAAAATTAATAAAATGTAATATATACCTTGAATAATATTTATCATTTAAAAATAGACATGAAAATGTGAAAGTAAGTAGAAAGTATTTATTCTAATTCTTGATTTAGGGACAGTCAGCTGTAAAAAAACAATTTAATTTGAACAAAATTTAATAAATTCAATAAAATAGATGAATACAGAATACTTATTGATCAGAATAGATATATCATCTAGTGATCTCAACCATACTGAGTAATAATCTGAGGGATTATGCTATGATAATTCGACAATTGATCTTTTGTCAACTCAAAGGTCTCATTATTTGTCCGTCATTCTTTGAATTTGTTAAATTTGGTTCAGCTTAAACTGTCTTTTATAGTTTACAGTTAATATACTTAATACTTTTACTTCAAACATTCTTGTATTCAAATTAATACTTGTTCTATGTCTAATTCTTTTACTTGTTCCTACTGAAGATGGGTTTTTTAGGCCAAAAGATCTTTAGCAAATAAATATATCAATATTTCGCTTGAACTTGTGCTGTTATATTGTAATTATCTTATAATATACTTAATTTTTTAACTACAGGTTATTGTACTATATATCTCAAAAGTTTTATTTGCAGTTCTATTATGCACATTATTTTTCCCTTTCACAAATATAATAAATACAAAATTAAAATTTTGTCAACAAAATTTAATGCAAAATTGATATAGTAATGGTGTACATAATTTAAGATGATAACCAATCTGCAGATAATCTTAAATCATTGTTTAACAATAATTTAAGATTAAATCATAAAAATCACAAATCTTGTTATCATAATGCCATGAATGTTAGCTTCAGATGCAAATGTAAGAGTTTTATAGACTATTTCATATGAAACAAATGATTATAAGTTGGAAGTCATCTGTATATTCTATGATTTTGATAATGATATAATTATTTGATATATAAATTATTTTTTTAATGCATGAAGTTAATTGGATTTGTGATGTTTTATTTATGATGTGTTGTTTGAAATTTTGTGATCTTTATAAAATAAAATTATTGAAATTACAGAAAAAAATTGACATTCTGTCTTGCTTTATATAATCTGTTGTAATTAAGAATTATTATTTTTATAAAAAGAAAAATTTTATCTTTTAAATATAAGCAAATCAAAGCATTTACAGCAGTATAGGAAAACTTTAATTCAGAAATTGAACAAACATTTTTTGTGCTTTATCGTTTGTTCAATTTCTGAATTAAAGTTATGACAACTTAATATCAAATGCACTGTTAAGCAGTCCAAGAAAAACTTTTATTATAATAAAGTTCACACAGCTCTCTTAGCAAGGATTAAACAAAATTTATTCTTGTATAACGTTTTCGGACTATAACACAGCCCCTCCTCAGTACATGCTTCTTAACTACCGAACAATGGAGTGTTAACTGTCAAACATTAATTTAGAATAAAACGTAAATACTTTTATTATATTTAAATATTACACTGGAGAAACATTTTCAGCACTCGATGGCCATCTTCAACTCTTATTATCAAAAGTTCGGAACACAAAATGTTCTATGATTCCAAATTGTTTGATCCGTTACAATTCTATTAATCGTAGAACGTTTTGTGTTCCAAACTTTTGATAATAAGAGTTGAAGATGGCCATCGAGTGGCTGAAAATGTTTCTCCAGTGTAATATTTAAACATAATAAAAGATTTTCTTGGACTGCTTAACAATGCATTTGATATTAAGTTGTCATAATCAAGTACCTACATAGAGCAGATTGTTTTGTTTGTGTGAATTAAAGTTTTCCTATACTGCTGTAAATGCTTCGATTTGCTTATATTTAAAAGTTAGAATAAGGTGATTAGCAGTAATTGAAAGTAAAGCAAGAAAAATTTTATGTTTTATAAAATGACTATTGTAAGTCATGTAGTCTCTGCAGCATATATATTTACATGGACTAGTAATATAGTTAAATTTTAGAAGTTATAAGTAAAATTGTTATAGGATGTATACAAGTAAAATTATTCTTAAATAATAATCAATGGGAAATCCATGATGATGAAATTTATCCCATAATCCAAAAGCTCCTAATAGAAATGTCCTAAATTATTTATTCATCTTTGCTTGAAGACACATGGCATAGTTTTGCCAAGAGTAATGATGTATCAGTTCATTCAAATATATGTGTAAGTGATTGATGTACCATAGCATTGGATGAATTCCCACTTCAAATTATTTGAAGTGGGAATTTATTCAACGCTATAGTAATTTAACTAGAAAAAAGTCAAAAGTGGTTAAACAGTGAAAGGTAAGGGGGAGTAACATAAAGGTTTTTATGGAAAATGAACCCTAATTTCTCCATTTTATTTTGACCTGATGGTGCTGAAATTTTCAGGGAACATCAAGTAATCTAAAAAATACCCATATTTCGAATTTCATCAATATCAGTTGAATGATGTAATCTGAAGAAGTGTCTGCAGAGAAGGAAAAGAAGAAAAACGATACCAATTTGCAATTTTTAAATTGCTTTATCAATTAAATTTGAAAAAAATGTGACTGAAAATGTTTTATAAATACTTGTATATTCATGTATGCAATTTATTGCCTTTTAAAAGCCTCAACACATTAATCAAAATATTTGTAATCAAGTTGTTTGAGAGGAAGCAACTTGAAATGAATCTCTGTTCATCTTAAGTCAAGTCATTAATTCTTTCACTGCCAGTGATTTATGAAAATTAAACATAATTAATATGCAAAAAATATCCAAATATTCTTAGTAGCCAAATTATATCCCTAGTGACTTATTTTTGAAATTAGCGCGAGAAATTCGTGGAACCAATTATTCGCGCTAATCGAGGCCTACCTGTATTGGAAAGAGTCTTATGATTGATTCATCAATTCTAACTAGTTAATAATTAAATACTGACTTTCAAACAGATTTTTTTATGGAAAATTCCAGAATACAGTGGTGCCTTGGTTAACAACAGTAATCCGTTCCAGGATTACCGTCGTTATCCAAGGCGTAATTCCTCATAAGATTTAATTGAAAATTGATTAATTCATTCCGGCTCTTCTCCATAACCATAGTAAATATTAAAAATGCAGATAAACTCATATAAAATGTCCTAAAAATATGGAAAATATCATATTTATTATATTTGCTACAAAAAAAATTAACATTAATAAAATGAATTGTTCGTGAAAACAGTTTTTAATTATCAATCTTCATCAGAAGAACAGAATAAAATGAATTGTTCGTAAAAACAGTTTTTAATTATTAATCTTCACCAGAAAGACAATTTGGCTTGCTTCACCCATAAACACTGATTAGCAGCTTATAGATTCTTTTTTGACAAACGAACCTGTAAACACCTCGGCATTCCTGCTGAACCGCTCTTCCGATCTAAACGAACCCGTAAATACTGATTAGCAGCATAGGATTCAACGATTATTATATAGATAAGATTTGATTTTGCCTTTTAATGGGTCACCAGAAGGACAATTGGGCTCACTTTGGAAATTATCAATCTTCACCAAAAAGACAATTGGGCTCACTTCGGAGTTTTTGACAAATGAATACCAGAAGGATAATTTGGCTCACTTCGAAGTTTTTTGACAAACAAGCCCCCAGAAGGATAATTGGGTTCACTTTGGAGTTTTTTGACAAACGAACCCATAAACACCTCGGCATTCCTGCTGAACCGCTCTTCCGATCTAAACGAACCCGTAAATACTGATTAGCAGCATAGGATTCAACGATTATTATATAGATAAGATTTGATTTTGCCTTTTAATGGGCAACGATTATTATACAGATGAGATTTGATTTTGCCTTTTGATGGTGAACAAACAGTGGCACGCACTTTCCAATTTATTGTCTGTATGAACTGTAGGATCTCGGACAGACTTTTGTTTTCTTCTAATGGAATCTGAAACTGAGACATCATACCACTTACAGGTGTCAAGTAATAAATAACACAAACAAACAATAGAATCAGACTTTGTTCACAGAATAATAATAAAAAATAATAATCATTTAGAAATCATCTTTAAAAAATTAAAAACAAGTGAATTGTTACACATCTGTTTTTAATTAATTAAATAATTTGTTTTCATTATCATTTTTAATTATTTTCAAATATTTCATTGTCATCATTGTCAGTATCTGTTGCACGTCTATTTTTAATTAATTAAATAATTTGCTTTCATTATTGTGTTAATTATCATTTACTTAAATATATTTTTATATGGTTATAATTTTAATAATGATATTGTTTATTATCAAATTTACTTAAATTAATTAAATAATTTATCATTATAATATGTTAATTATGATTTACTTAAATATTTTTATATGGTTATAATTTTATTAATTTTAATAATGATGATGTCAGATTTGAATTGATTGTGATAAAAAAAAATGATTAACAACATGCTAATGAATGCAATGACGAGCTGATTTACAGAGCTCTATTTTGTCGGAAGTTCACATAATCAGGAGTCGTTAACCAAAGTCTGTGTCGTTAACCAAGATATTTTTTTCTTACAGCCACTTGTCGTTAACTAAGTACATCATTATCCAAGGCTGTCGTTAACCAAGGCACTACTATATATGAAAATTTTCAATGCTTTATTTCATAGACATACAGAATTAGCAATACATTGATGAAATTGTTTCAGAAAAACTATTTTAATTTGAAAAATAATTTCATATTGCAGTGATAAAGATTTAAATTCTTTTTGTTATAATAGAATTTTGGTATTTAGAATTTAAATTGTTAGCATTTACATTAGACTTCTGTAATAGTTTAGTTAGGATTCAATGAAGAATTTCTTAAATTTAGTTTGTCAATGATCAAAAATTTAGATATTTAAATCAGATAAATTTAGATAGATAGTAGTGAAACTATTAGAACTTACAATATAATAGTTCCTATATTCCTCAAGGATGTAATTAAAAATCTAGTTAAGAAACTTATAATTCAGATCTCTATATATATATATTATTACTATATATTTCATTTTTCTCAATATTAAATGTTAAAAGCTAAAGCTACTAAACACTGCTTAACTTTCAAACTTACAGTTCACCAAAGAGCACAATGTTGGTTAATCGTACTGCTATTTTGTGCTCTTTGGTGAACTGTAAGATTAAATCTTAAATATTAACTTTTAAAAATATTCTTCTAGAGATATAAAATTGTTAATTGTTATATATATTATTTTTCCCATATCTTTCCATTTCCTAGTTGTTTTTGAAATCTTAAGAACATGTATTTGAAATCTTATTTTTGAATCTAGGAGGCTGGATAGATATTTGACTTTTAAAATGTTACATGTAGTTCTTTGGTTTTATGAAAAGTTTTATTGAATTTGAGATACAATAGACTCAGTTTTATCTGGTCTTGTATAAACCAGTCTCTATTTAACTGACCATATTTTCATTGATATTTTTCTGCAAATTAGTTTTCCAAATGATCATGAGCTTAGTAGGAAAACAAAATTAAAAAATTCTGGGAACAAATACAAAGCATTATATTGATATAATTCTTATAAAAAATGGAGTGATTTTGCTTCAGAAATGAATAAAAACAAATATACAGTATATGTATATTTTTTATTTAATTTATAATGTATAAATGGCATTTTGTATGTGTTTTTGGATTAACTGGCCATTTGTTTATCTAGTCTAACCTGTTCACTGCCTTCGATTTTTTTTCTAATTAAACCTCGTTAATATGCAAAAAAAAACAAAAAAATGTAAATTGCGATATCTTGCTTAATTTTCATTGAATTTTTTTGAAATTTTCATAATTTATTACATTTATCATTGTATAGAAAATAATATTAAATCAATGTATGATTATAATTTGATAAAAAGATCTGCTTTATTTAACCTGTTTGCTGCCTTCGATTTTTTCTTATTAAGCCTTGTTAATATGAAAAAAAAAACAAAAAAATGTAAACTGCAAAATCTTGCTTAATTTTCATTGAATTTTTTTGAAATTTTCATAATTTATTACATTTTTTATTGTGATTCTAATGATGTAACAAATTTTTTCGAATTTTATTTCTTTCACAATTTTTTGTTCATTATATGAGATCAGAGAAAACACGATTTTTATATATGAAATCTTAGCCATCCAACGAAATATTTGGTATTTTCTGATAGTGGCAAGTCTTCTGAATAAAATGAGGTATGAATGAAGAAAATCAAATAATAATTTAAAAAATTATTGATAAAAAATGAAGTATTACGTAACTTTTAATTAATTATGTTAGTTAATTAATTAGTCAAAAATTTATAAAAATTTCGTTCATTATATGAGATTGGAGAAAACACGATTTTTATATATGAAATCTTAGCCATCCAATGAAATATTTGGTATTTTCTGATAGTGGCAAGTCTTCTGAATAAAATGAGGTATGAATGAAGAAAATTGAATAATAATTTTTTAAATTATCGATAAAAAACAAAGTATCGTAACATTTAGTTAATTTAATTAATTAGTCAAAAATTGACAAAAATTTATTAAAATATTGTCATTTTTTTAATAATATATGTTTATTGATATGTTTTTTCTTCATTTCAATAATTTTTATTTTAATATTTTATAAATTTTCGAATTTATAACAAAAAACATAACATATATGAAAATCGTCCACAATCCTACATAAACAGCTATAACATTTTCTACTCTGCTCTAATTGGTCTTGAAATAGTTTGTTGGCACTCTACATCCAATACCACAAGCAGCGCAGTAAAGTAGGCTTGAATGCAATTTCCCGCGAAATGACTGGCCGTCATAAAGCAATTAAAGTACCACACCTCCTTTTATTGCCTAAAGGTTGTTTACATTATGATTTTCTCATATTTTACAAAATTATCTGTAAAAGTTATGCAATAAATGACCAAATAAATAAAAATATTTTATATTTTAACAGGATTAATAAAAATTTTTGTATTATCCGCAAAATTTTTTCAATTTTACCAATTTTACAGTTCATCTTAGTAAAATTACGTGCTTTATTAAAATTTCAAAAATAAATTTATCTCATCCCAAAATCAAAATAAGAAAACATATAATAGAATAGAAAGCAGAATTGATAAGATTCAATGAAAAATAATTCAAATTCTACAAATGCAATCCATTCACATTTTCTATTTTTAGAACAGAATTATAAAAGAAATTTCGACAATCGGAAAATTTAGGACCCATTATCAGAGGCACCTATTTTCACCCAATAAACACAAAAAATCACTCCGCAATAACTCCACTGTATAATTCGGGATTGAATTTTATTTATATCGTTTTTTATTGTTTTTTGTTCCATTATCTTGTCATCTTACCATGGCAAAGGCAGTGAACAGGCTAAGATCCAGTCATTTTATTCCATATAAACAAATATCCAGTCAATCCAAAAACATACAAAATATCACTTATACATTGTAAATTAAATAAATAAAAAATATATATATACTGTATATATTGTATGTACAGTCGAGTCTTGTTATTCTTGGTAATTACATTCTGTAAATTCTTTGCAACTACTGAATTAGCGAATACTGAACCATTGTGCCTATGGGAAATATAGAGTTACATTCTTGCGAACATTTCTTCTCAACCTTTATCTGTGTTTTCTGTTTAAAGACATCTTATTTAATGTTTATTACAATACTTACAAATAATTACAATATACTGTACAATACCATATACAGTTTTATAATTACAGTAATCTTTATTTAATTTTTAAAACAGTAATTATGTATTAAATAAAATCTTAGTTTTGATAGGTAGTTATTTGATGTGGTAGTCATCCTGAACTGCATTGATAAACTTTGTCAGCCTTGTCTGCGTCACTTTTTGCCTCAGATTTTAGAAAATCTTGGCATAACTTCCTATGCATTTATTCCTTAAGTGCCTAAATTTGAGGCTATATTTAAGCATAGGATCACATTATTCTGTGGAACCTGCAGATGATAAGAAGAGGCTTTTGGCCTACCTGCAATCTGTAGAGTGAGCAAGAATAGGTAATGAGACTTTTCAGGCAGAAACAACACAGAAACTATGAGTAAGAATAACATTTATAACAGTATTTTTAGCCACTCACAAGAATCTGCGAATAAGTACGAAAATTCCATGAAAATCAAATTTGTGGTTACAAATAAATTTTTGCAAATAGTCGAATCTGCAAATATCGAGAATTGGCTGTAAGTGTTACAGGTTGATCAATCAAGAATCAGTGTGAATAAAATTGGAAAATTGGCAGTTTATAAAAAATTGCATTCTGTTATTGTTTATTTGGAATAATTTTTTATCTATGCAAAATATTATATATTTTTGTAATTGTATATTATGACTGATATTTTTTTCTGAAAATAAAACAATAATAATTATTCTACATCTAATACCACAAGCAGTGCAGTAAAGTAGGCTTGGCTGCAATTTCCTGCGAAACGAGTGGCCATCATAAAACAATTAAAATGCCATACCCCCTTTTATTACCTAAGGTTGTTTACATTAAGATTTTCTCGTATTTTATTAAATTATCTGTACATTACGATTTTCTCATATTTTACAAAATTATTTGTAAAAGTAAAGCAATAAAAAAACAAATAAGATTATCTGTAAAAGTAAAGCAATAAATGATCAAATAAATAAAAATATTATGTATTTTAACAGAATTAACTAAAATTTTCGTATTATCGGCAAAATTTTTTCAATTTTATGAAATTTACAGTTTATTAAAGTAAAATTCCATATTTTAGTTAAAATTTCAAAAATAAATTTATCTCACCCCAAAATCAAAATAAGATTACTAAAATATGATAGAATAGAAAGCAGAATTGATAAGATTCGATGAAAAATAATCCAAATTCTACATATACAATCCATTCACATTTTCTATCTTTAGAACAGAATTAAAAAAGAAATTTCGGCAATCGGAAAATTTAGGACCCATTATCAGAGGCACCTATTTTCACCCAATAAACACAAAAAAACCGCTCCGCGATAGCTCCACTGTATAATTCGGGATTGAATTTTATTTATATTGCTTTTTATTGTTTTTTTATCGGTTTTTGTTCCGCCATCTTGACGTCTTACCAGGCAAAGGCAATGAATAGGTTAAAGTTATGTAATCATAAGAACAAAGAAAAGCTAACGAAACCAAGAAAATCTTTAGACTAAAATTTTTGAATAACCTTTTGGCCTGAATAAGAATTTTATCCTCGAATTACAAAACCTTTTATAAACAATACCTCAAGAGAGAAAATAAAGTTCTAACAACTGACATTAAGGAGATCAAAGTTGACCAGGTCTCCCAATAACCACAAGTCATAAAAATAAAATCTGGACAGATCTGCCGCCAACCTCAGGAAGAAATCATCATCTGACGGAGTGAATGGGATTTGGGAATTAATTCGAACCCCTTCTCTCATCTGTTGAGATTGGTGGGGACATCAAGGGACAGGGGCGTCTACGCTTTGGAAAGTTGGAAGTCAGTCCTGTCCAAAAAACTTGGTGTGTCCGTCATTTTGTCTGGATGTCTCTCTTAGCGTCTTCAGTCTCGAAATAACTGTTGGCCAAACTCTTCATAAAAATCTGTGGAACCAAGTTTTGAAGAAAAAAAGGAATATTTGAAACAACTATCTCTCAAGAGATATTGTTTACAGACGCGTAAAAATTTCTTTAAGATTAGGACTAGGGATTGCAATACCGATATACCGGTAAATTGGGAATTTTAACCTCAAGTTGTTACCGGTAATTCTACACTATTTTTACCAGTGATTCGGTAAATTATGTATATAATTACAATTCACTTTTTAGTATTTATTTGCAGTTACACAGTTTATTAATGTAAAATCACCAATTATATTTAGGGTAGGAAATCCAGTTAGCTGTAATCAAAGTAGAAATGATATAATAGTAGATGAGCCTGAAGACAAAGAACTGGAATCGGTTGAATCAGCTGAAGACGATTCTGAGTATTCTGATAACTCCGACAAAGAACATGACGAAAATACTGAATATAATGGCGAGGATATAATAGTAATACAGGATGTGGTAACTAGTTCTCAAACAAATTCTGTGCAAAATGTAAATTTGCATTCTCTCATAAACAAAATATGAAAAGTAGTCAAAATATTTCACAAGTCACCAACAAAAAATGATGATATATTACAAAAACATGTAAAAGAAGAAATTATTAAGAAACTTTCCTTAATTCTAGACTAAAACGTGATGGAATAGTTTGCTTGCTATGTTAGAATGTTTTCTAAGATTCAAAACTGTGTCAGAAAAAGTCTGATAGATTTAAAATTAGATATTAATTTTAACAATATTGATCTTCAATTGTTGTCTGATACAATATTAACATTACAACCGATAAAAGTTGCTGTTGAAACACTCTACTCTAAAAATGTTAATTTATATATTGCCAAATGTTACACTAACATTCAGGCTGGAAGAAGTAACTGATCAGAATATGATGTTGAGAAATGAAATTAAGGAGGCCCTGAAATATCGTATAAAACAACAACAAACTGTTTATTCAGATATTTTGCAACATCTTTTCGATACTGATCTTAATAAGTGGAAAATGAGGATTATGGAATTTTTAATAAAACAAGTATCAGAAATAAAATTGTGGAGTGAGAAAATTAACTCTGACCTATCCTGCTTTATTTTATTATGCACTTTTATTATTTATCATTATTTTCGTTATTATCTAACATATTATATTTTATTTTAAGAGTTGACTTACTTCCACACTCTCCGTCGTAATACTTAGCAATCACGTGTTACGGAATCGGAAACTGTTCTCCAGAAGAGCTGTCCCGGCTAATGACATCATCTTATCTAACTAATTTTCCACTTGTCTGATATGAGAATGTAAGAATAATCCTTATTGATGTTTTATTCAGTATATAATTAAATTGTAAAGAGGATGACATGAATGAATAACTCTGTAAGCAAATAAATTTAAACTTGTTATGTATATTTATGTAAATGAAGCTACACGGGACTATACGTCACTCGGATATATGCTGATGAAACTGACGACACAGAGGGGTGTTGTATCATTGTAAGGTTGGCTAAGTGACATTCAAATTCTTATAAAGATTGACGATTGCTTGAAGTTTGTATTGGTGGTGGAGGTAGTAGATTTTAGTAGTATTTAAGGTTTATTTTTTGTGAATAGTTGATTGTTGATATTTGAATATATTAAACAAGCTTTTTGATTAACATTTTGATTGTTGCTTTATTATAGTTTCAATAAAGCATTTATTAACATTTTGAGCTTTATTATAGTTTCAATAAAGCATTTATTAACACTTTTGTAAGTGTTTATTATAGTTTCAATAAAGCATTTATTAACACTTTTGTAAATGTTTTTATTATAGTTTCAATAAAGCATTTATTAACACTTTTTGTAAGTGTTTTGGAGATTATCTAAAGCATATTAACACTTTTGTAAGTGTTTTGGAGTCTAATAAATTTATATTTTTTATTATCTAACTTGTTTGAAAATTTCTTCAATTTATTAGTATAAGTTTCTAACATCGTTTGCTGTTTTCAATCTAACACTTAATCAGTACTTCTAGTTGTAAGTTCCGGTTTCCAGTTTTGTTTTTGCCAGTTAATGATAGTTGTTGTTAGATTGTTTTGTAGTTAATTATTTTTAAGTTAGAAGTTAGTTAAAGACCTGAGCTCAGACCGAATTCTGGATTGCAGAGTCATTAGACCATTAGGTTAATTTATAATTATTATTATTGATTTTCGTTAAATTCGCGACTTTGTAGTGGGATTGATTGAACGCATATATATGTGCAATAAAAACGATACAGATATTATGGTCAGCCAGGTTGAAACAGAAATAATAAATGTTGCTGATTCTGAAAATTCAGTATTCACAATTCCTTTGACATCTGCAATTACATTATCTATGAAAGAAAAACTTAACTTATTGATTAAAAGAAATACAGAAATTTTAAAGCGGGAAAGTCGTACGATACGGGAACGCACGAGCGGGGTTTCACTGTATAAGGTAATCTATAACTGTATCATCAATTTGGTATTAAGTGCTTTGATTTTGCTCTGATTCTTCTCTATATTTTTACTGATTGCATAATGTATGTGAATAATTGTTAAAATGAATGAGCAATTTCTTTGTATTTGTTTAAGTTACCAATTTTACATACTTCCATGTTGTTTATTTCTTTTCCTCACCAAAAACTGATGTCACATGAAAATTGCATTTCACATACAATGGTTTTACATTTCCAATTATTTTTCATTACTTTAAAATTTCCTTGTCATCTGACAACTAATTAACAATTTCTATTATCGAATTTAGACCTATTCATCTATTGCAAGGGATAAAAAAACTTAATAAAATCCTTAAAAAATGGAGCATTTTCAACAGGAAATTATAAAGGAGAAATATATTCAAATAGTGTACATATTCTTTAATAATTATTAAACTAACAAGTGTGGAATCTGAAAGAGTTTTTCCTACGGCGGGATTATTTTGTACAAAAATTAGGAGACCAAAGTGTTGATCAGTTCCTTTTCTTATGTGCTTATTTTTTAAAACAAGTCGACGAATAGATCACGTATTTAATTATATATTTTATAATTTGCAAGGGATGGACAACCTTTTTTTGTAGGGGGCCGTATAGAAAAATTTATGGTGGGCAACTGGTCAAAACAAAAACAACTTCAAATAGTGTACATATTCTTTAATAATTATTAAACTAACAAGTGTGGAATCTGAAAGAGCTTTTTCTATGGTAGGATTATTTTGTGCAAAAATTAGATCACAATTAGGAGACAAAAGTGTTGATCAGTTGTTTCTTACGTGCTTATTTTTTAAAACATGTTGACAAATAGATCATGTATTTAATTATATATTTTATAACTGTATTCATTGTGAAAAATTATTCATGTATAAGTATTACTTATAATTTATTATAAAATTGCTGAATTTTATTTATATTATTTATATTTAGAATACAATATATTATTTATTTAAAAAAGAGAAGGTACAGATATGTAAGTATACATAGTGTTGGCATTAGTTATAATAAAATAATGTGGCCTCCAGGCCGGAGGTTGCCCACCCCTAATCTATTGAATAAAAATAATTGTGTTTATAATATTAGTATGTCCGCTTTAAGAGCTGTAATCATTCTGAATTCATAAGAAGCAATATAGGTGAACCTTATAGTGTAAATCTTTTCTTATTAATTAATTCATTAAATTTCTGAAGTTTTAAATAATATTTATTTTATATACTGAAATTTTTTAAATTATTATTTGTAAAATTATAAAATATTTTAACAAAATCATCAAAACTCACCTTTATGGCCTAACATAACAGCAATATGTAATGGTGTATTTCCTAAATGATTTGAAGTTATGTTAATAATGTATTTTGTAATACTTAATTTTTTAAAATATAATAAATTAAATAATATAAATAATATATATTAGGTATATTATTATAACTATTATTTAGGATTTTCAAAATATTCTAGAAATCAATTGAAGCACAAACATAGGAGATTAAAAATTTATTTGGAAAATGTTTTTGGCTATTCGATGGCCATCATCAGTCGAATATATATAACGTATATACGTTCAATTGATGATGGCCATCGAATAGCCGAAAACATTTTCCAAATAAATTGTTTTTAATCTCCTACGATTGTGCTTCAATTGATTTCTAGAATAGTAACAGAGATATATAAAATTAATTTTAAATTTTATGATATATTAAGATTTGTTATTAAATTATTATACAATTTATTTATAGATAGATCTATAAGACCTTTATTTCCAGAAGGTTATTTTTATGAAACTCAGGTAATAATTTTACATATATTTTCTCAAATTTTTTATAAGAAATATATTTATTAAGAAA